>OZ038386.1:57541982-57552472 GCA_964036045.1 Eutreptiella sp. 'Long Island Sound 2002'
CAAGCTGCTACGCGTAGCGGCACTGCACTGGCTGTCCTCTTGGCAAGCGGGCCGCAATGGGAAGACCCTGGCCTACGCCAACCTGCTGAAGTTCGAGAAGGAGGGCGACAAGGTCGGCTGGGCGTTCGGACCCGCGCCCCTTTCCTGCCGTGAGTGGCAAGCGGAATTGGGCAAGCACGAAGCCTCTGGGGCCCTGTGCACCCCAGACGCCCGAACCCGGCTGACAGCCCTCTCTCTGGTACCGGACGACAAAGGTGCGAATCCACCCTCCGCGACGTCGCCTGCATGGAAACGCCTCCTCCGCTCCGGTGCAGTGATGGAGGACGCTGACATGCTGAAACAGCTTGACGCCCTCCGCACACTCCCTGAGACTACTGCCCCTGTGGTGGCAGCTGCGCTGTCTGCCCTCATCACTGACGGGGGCTTTGATCTCGGGACGCGTGTCGCGGTGCAGCTGTCACAGGCGAAGACATCCGCGGAGCTGTTCCTGGCGGCCAATTCTGCCTGGTCAGCCAGCTGTGCATCGCAGCGCCTTCGCCTCCGGGTCCAGCTGACGGAGTTCATCAAAGAGGTCATGACCGCTTATGGACCCGCCATAGATGCCTCCACGATCACCGCCACCCTCAGCCACCTCGCTCCTATCATCGTGTCGGCCCAACAACGCGGCTTCACCGCATGGTCTACAGCAGCCGCGGCCATCAGTCGCAGTGAAAGCCTCCCCGCGTCCATACTCACCCCCATGGCAGCGGCCATCGACGTTGACAGCTTCCGCCGCAGCGTGCGTGGCGCTCTAGACCTCCTCACCACCACCGCACACCACGAGGCCCTCGTCCGCGAAGTCACAGCAGCGCTCACAGCAGCCAGCCCCTCGGCCACGGACTGGTTTATTGCGGGCGCACTCCGCCCTAATGCACCCGCCATCGGAGCCCCCCCTCCACAAACACACCCCACTGCCCCTGCCCACAGTGTATCACGGACCCTAGCGCTGCCCACTGCTGTCACCCTTGGGTCTCAACCACCAACAGCAATGCCGGCGACGTCCTGCGTGCGTATCTCCGGACTAGATGCATGCGACCCGGTCGAGTCCACCAGCGAGTTGAGCGTCGCATTGGGCACCCCCGTGTACATTGACCCGCAGGATGTATCCCAACGCTTTGGATTCGCTACCATACCCCCTGAGCTGTACAACAACCTCTTTATCATGTCCCCTAAACGCGTTTACACCTTCCCCTCAGGGACCAACTGCACCCTGGTGGCCCATGGTCCCAACAAGGAGCCGTTCGTCGCAGCCGATGACAACCACCTCAATTTGCCCCCAGCACAACGCCTGCCGGTGACGCGACCGAAGAAGCGCCAACTCACCACCACCCCCAAGCTCTCCAAGGCCCAACGCAGGGCCAAAAACAAAGGCCAACCCTTGCGCCCCACCAACCCCCCAGAGGCCGCCAACGCAGAGGCTCAGTTGCAGACGGTCCCATGTGTCGACCAGCAGGCCAGTCGCACAGTACAGTACGCTCGCGGCATGCCCTGGGAGGGGCACCGTCACGGGTGACTACTCGTCCCGTCCCTTCTGCCAGCCTGCTGCGCGCCTGTCCAGGCCCTGCTTCACGCCCTGCAAGAACTCGCCTCGACGACACCCATCGAACATGTCGTCGCCGAGGAATTCAGACTGGGCGGCGCGCCTCCGCCTCCAGATGAGACCCCCTATGGCCCCACTGACGACGGTGTGTGTCTCAGTTGTGGCACCCCTATCCCAAAATGGCACACCTGCCCCCGACCATGCCCGCAGTGCCAAGCCACTTCTGTCTTGTCCCCCCCATGTGCCCAACAGCCAACCCCAACCGACGGTGCCACACATCCGTGGGCTCGTCCCCTGCTAGCCAACTGGTTGGCCCAGGCAGTCCACCTGGCCCGGCAACGCGGGCGTATCATGCTGTCCGTGCCCGTCCAAGTGGGTACCACCGTGCTCACCTTCTGGGACCAAGACTCAGGTGTGGTACCCCGCACTAGTAGTTCACGATGGATGTACCGACGTCATGACCGACCAGACGGCCCTTGGATTCTACAGCCAGCGACTCCCATAACGCCTGTGATGCTCACTGCGTCCACATGCCCAACCTGCTCACGCCCCATGCTGCACACCGCGGTCATGCCAACCGATGCCCCCCTACCCCCTCACCCACGGGCCTTCTGCCCTTACCCATCGCGAGCAGCCCCCACCACACGAGAGGCCTACGCACGCTGCTACACCATACCACCAGGCCTACAGCAGTCATGCCCCGCCGTTGACGACAGTGCACTGCCATGGGGCCACCCATGCGTACCGACTGACGCCCAGCCAACTACGGGGCTCCCCCGCATCATGTCGGCCTTGGCCCCCACGTCCTTCAGCCCCGTAGGCCAGGACCTCCGGCCCTTGCGCCTGTTTGGCGCCAATGTCGGGGGCTTCGAGTCCCAACTGGAGATAGTACGCCCGTGGCTACTCGCCCTCTCCCCTGACATAGTCACACTACAAGAGGCCTGGAACCCTGACCACATCCCGGATGCACTCCCGCCCCACATGACATACAAAGCGGGCCATGTGAGCGGACAAGGAACGGGCTTGGCTATAGCCTGGGCACCCACCCTGTGCCCCGCCGGCACAGACCCCGCCCCCCTCCTCGACTCCCGTGAGAACTTTGCCCTGCTCCTTCCGACCCGCGCCTATGGAGATGTCCTGGTGAATAGTGCCCACCTGCCCCCAAAGCTTCCTGATCGGGCGCGCCACGGCTTCATGCGTGCCTGGGCCACTCTACGTACCACAACCAAACCCCGGTATGCCCTCATCCAAGTCGATATGAATATGCTGCGTGATTCCGGCACCCCCCTGGAGCAGGCGCTGCGTCCCTCTGGGGCGCTGGCCTCATTCACCCCGCTGCTACCTGCCAACTGCGCCACCAACTACACCACCACCCTTGGAGTGCCAGCAGCCACTGCAATTGACCACATCCTCATGTACGGGTCATGGTCGTCCAGCACCTATGCCCTCCTCCCCTTGTGGCACTCACACCTGGCGCTATTCGCGGAGGTGACCCCAACGGATGCCAAGCCTGATCCCTTCGCATGGAAACGGTACAGGTGGCGCTCTACAGACAGCCAGCAGATCCGATCCCTGGCGACCGTGGTCAATGTGACGTGGGGTTACCTCAACCACACCCCAGCATCACCGGATCAATACCTCGACATGTTCCATCACTATGCCCGCCAATACATCCCCGCGACAGCGCGCGCTCCCTGCTCGACAAGCCGCACCTGCCCCCGCCCCCCTACGACCGATCCCAGCTGCACCGCATCGCTGAGACCCTCAGGTCACAGCGAGCTGCGCACGAGACCCTGTCCAAAACTGAAGCCCTCCGACGTGTCGCCATCGACGCTGTGACCAAGCGATATGTCGCCCCCCCCCCCCCAGCAAGCCCCTCCGACCATATGCAGGCATCCTCCCCCGACCGGATACCCACATGCCCTCCGCGCGTGCACAACTGACGGAGACGCACCGACAGGCCCTGGAGGTCCAGCAAGACCGCCATGTACTTGTTGACTTTGCGGCCTTGCGGAGAACATCTACCCTGCAGCCGTGGGAAGCGCTCTTCCAACCGGCCACGGACCTGCCCCTCAACCTGGTCCTCCTCGCCCTGCACCATGGACGCTTGCCGTCGAACAAGGATGACCTCCTCCGAGTCGCGAGTGACCTCGCAGCCCGAGGCCCCCTGCATCCGTATCATGTGCATGCAGCGCTCAAACGCTTCCACTCTCTGGCCACAACAGTGGATGATTTCCCCCCCGGTGTCCTTCATGGCGCAGAGGGGGGCCTCCAGGGGGCGTGCCAACGCATCGCGCAGGCAAGGCGGCATGGCGTCACCACCCTCATCAGCACAGTGGTACAGTATGGGTCATACAAAGGCGCCCCAAAACCTGCCCACCTCTTCGAGTCCCACAGGCCTCTTTCGGTGTCATCTCCTTTGGCCTCATTTGAAGCCTCCTCTGCACGGCAGCTCATACGGGCCACTCTCGAGCTGTCGGGCAACGCCACCCCGGAGTTGTTCGCTTATCGCAAAGAGATTCAGCCCCCCTTCATGGTGTACGCCATCCGCGCCGCTATGCTTCGCAGCCTGCTGCAGTGGTCCCAAGTCACTCTGGCCAAGTGGGACGAGTCGCATGCCTACTTCCGCATACCCAGACAGGCAGCGGCAGAAACACTGCAGCTCACTCCAGGCACATGGAACTTTGGCCACTGGTTCGGCGCGTACTACGCAGGCCTTCAGATCCGAGTCTTGACAGATGTGGGCTTCACAGAGCCTATAGTGACTGGAGAGGGCGCCAATCAGGGATGTTCTGCTGCCGACCAGTGCTTTCAGGGCACGCAAACGTGCCTCAACACCACCATGCGGCAGTTCACAGACATGATGGTCCCAAGCATACGAGGTCTGCTCCCCTGCTCACGTGCCAGCTTCAGCGACGACCGCATCTTCTTGGCCCCCACGCTGCAACGCTTGACCCAGGCAGTGCAGGATTGTGTCCAGTGCTCCCGAGCGGTCGGGCGTACACCCAACCCCCACAAGTTGGAGTTCACCGCCATCAGACTTCAAGCCCTTTCCCCTGCCTTGCAGCGCCTGGAGGTCCCCGGCTTCGACACACACACACAGCGCACAGCACCCACACTTGTCGGTATCCCCCTTCTCAGCCAACTGCCAGTAAGCCAGACGGTGGGGCGGCTCCTACGCAAGTTCAAGAAAGTAGCGGCACGAGCGGGCGCAGAACACCGCATGAACCCCCTCCTACGCATCCGGGCCTTCACCATGTACGCCCTGTCATCCTTCGACTACGTCTCCCATGGTGCATACTTCTCCCCCGCGAACCTCACCAGCCTACAGATGGTCGCCCGCCGTCATTGGCGACGCACATACCTACTCCCCAAATGGACCCCCCTCTGGTTCCTCCACTGGCCTGTGCAAGCCGGTGGTCCAGGCTGCCCGCTCCTGCCGCTGCGCAATGCCGTCAAGCTCATGTCCACAATGCTCCACGCGGCGTATTGCAGGCATCCGCTGGCCCAAGCTGGTGCCCATTACCTGCTGCACGATGGCCGTGCCCTCTCCGACACGCCGACCCTCATTGCCATCCTCCAACCCCACGGGCTACAAGTGCACAACGTCCCAGACCTCTCCCTCACACCCTGCCCCCTTCGCATTTCAGGTTCCCTGGCGGCCCTGGCGGGCGTGCATGTCGTCTATGTTGCCTACGACGCGGCGGTACGCGGCAACCGGGTGGCTGGAGCTGCCACCTTTTGGCACCCAGGTGCTAGTGAATTGATGGCCCTGTGCTTCGCCTGTCACGTGTTCCAGCCCACCAGCAGTGATGGTGAATGGCTGGCTCGTCTGGTGTCCCTCGGGCAACTGCGACACTGGCGCGGCACGGTCATCTTCGTCACTGACAGCCAAGACACGTGTACGCGCCGCTTCACCCGGGGCCCCAAGGAGCGCACCATCCTCAGCCGGTACTTCAAGTACGCCCACTCAGCATGCTCCCACCTTGCCTGCAGGGACCTCTGGGTGCGTTCCCAGCACTCCACGCGAGCCGTCGACCCCCTGGCGACCCTCACGCATTGCCTTGCCACAGAGTTCCTGGACCAAGCCGCGCCCCTCACTCTCCCAATGCGGGACGCGCTGCTGGGATGCACCGTCGCTACGATTGATGGATGCATCGTCTTGGACCCAGCAGAGCACCTGGAGACCCTATACCACCGGGCTACTACTCCCGCAGCCCCCTTGGCACAAGGATGGGACCCGCAATCCTGGGTGACCATGTACACCAACGGCGAGCTCTGCGAGGCCGACGTCCGCCGCACAATGCAGCTCAGGTTGCAGGCACTATGCCCTGCACCCCGCGAAGTGGGCTGCCACATGTGCCCCTTTTGTCGCGTGGCAGTCCATGACAACTGGTACCACTTGCTGCATCGCTGCCCGCCGGCCTATGTGGCCCTCCTGCGGGCTGCACGCGCCCTGTGGCTCAGTCCCCCCATCGTCAACCGCCTGTCCCACACAGTACGCGCCCCGCTGGATATTGTCGAGGGTCTCACGCTGTGCGACACCCAACATTCCCTGGCATACGGGGTACAGCTCGGCGTCTCCATGCCAGATCACGTCGTGGCGGCTGACAGTGTCCATGTCCTCTCCCTCACGGGCATGTGGCACACAGTGGGGCAACCAGAGCATCGCGGTCATCTAGCCGCAGCGGAGTGGGCCCAGATCATGCGCCGAGTCCTCCCCGCAGACCAAGCACTGTGGCCGCACCAGAATTTAATTGATTTCCTGGGGTGTTGCCGTGACACCATAGCTGGGCGGCCTTTGCGCTGGATTGCACCGCGCGGGCGCAACACACCCCACAGTGTCGTCTGGCACCCTACAGCATATATGAGTATGCCTCACAGTGCCCTCCTCAATGTGGTGCTCAGAGCTGTCCCTTGGAACCGTGTTTACTGTGCGGCATCCTCAGTACTACCTCTGCCTGCGCCGGCTGGGGATGTGAGCCCGGGGGGGCGGCCGGGCCCGGTCCTTGTATGCGACCCCCCCCAGCCCCCCCCCCCCCCCCCCGGGTTTTGAAAGATAGTGGTGCCGGGTCGGCCACCAGCAAGTGTCCCTAGAGAAAACTGTCCGGCGCTGAAGGCGCCACTTTTTTTTTTCATACTATGTGTTTATACTCAAAGTGCTCAAAATTTTGTAGAGAATTCATATTTGGGCTACAAGAGGGCTGCAGGCCCTAACAGCAACCCTAGCCCTAATCAAGACTGAATATTTGGACCGAGCTGGTGGGGGAGAGAACATCAGCTATGACTGGTGAGGGACATCAAGAATGATTCACACATTGCTGGCTCTTGACAAAGTTGAATCGGCTTGCAAGTGAACCCCATCACCACGAGGCCCACTTTCCAGGCTTTTTGGACTTCTGAGGGGCCAAAATACCCCAAAATGGGCTCAAAATGGGCTCATTTCACCCGTTTGTGCACCCTAAATGGTCTAGGATGAGGTTTGGAAAAATGCGTTTTTGACCCATTTTTTACCCATTTTTGGTCCCAAAACAGCCCATTTCCAAGGCATTTTGGGATTTTCGGAGGACCAAAATGGGCCACCACAAGCTCAAAACGGTCCAAAAACACTTGTTTTAGCGTCGCACATGGTCGAGGATCATTTTTGAGAAAAGTCATCTTTCTGCCCCTACTGGACCCTGTTGACCCATTTGGGCACCCACCTGTTTGGGCTTGAGCTCGCAGCTTGCCGCAACCTAGTGGGCCTAGGTATGGGGGTCTAGACGTCCATTTGGGCAATTTTGAGGGGTGGAAACCACAAAAAGTGGGGGGTTGCGGGTGGAGTAGGTGCCCTCGGAATCGCATTTTGAGCCATGTAGCCAAAGATATGGCCTATTCTTGGTTTGTGGATGTCGACATTTGGAGCTTCTGGGGGCCTTTTTGGGCCGTTTCCACGACATATCATGGAGTTAGAGGGCCGCAAAGAGCTCGTTGACATGGGGAAGTCAAGCCGCACGTGGAGTGTACCCACCGTTTCCCTTCGTTTGGCCGTTTTGAATGTGTTCCAGGGCTTTTTAAGCCCAAAAATGGCTGTTTTTGGCCCTAAAATGCAGTTTTTGAAACTGAGGTCCGCCACTTGCAAATCCCGTTCCCGGCCGCCACCGTTGAGTTTCTTGCTCAAACTTTGTGTGATTGTACTTCACACCCATAGGTATCATGCACCAAAATTTCACCCGAATCCGAAGCACCACGACGGAAGTCTGATTTTTTCCCATTTCGCGCGTGCTGCTTGCTTGCTGCTTGCTGCTTGCTGCTTGCTGCTTGCTTGCTGCTTGCTTGCTAAACCTGGTAGGTCCACCCTAGACACTAAAAAGGGTTCTAAAACCAAGACTGGTTCCACCAGCTCGGTGACCCTAACCCTAACCCTGGCCCTAACCCTAATCAAGACTGAATATTGGGACCGAGCTGGTGGGGGAGGGAACATTAGATATGAATGGTGAGGGACACCAATGAGTTACACATTGAAGGCCGTTGACAGGGTGGAATCAGCTTGCAAGTGATCCCCTTCACCACAAGGCCCACTTTCAAGGCTTTTGTGGACTTGTGAGGGGCCAAAATGCCCCAAAATGGGCTCAAAATAGGCTCATTTCACCCGTTTGTGCACCCCAAATGGTCTAGGATGAGTTTTGGAAAAATGCGTTTTTGACCCATTTTTGACCCATTTTTGGTCCCAAAACAGCGCATCTTCAAGGCATTTTGGGATTTTCGGAGGACCAAAATGGGCCACCCCAAGCTCAAAACAGTCCAAAAACACTTGTTTTAGCATCACACATGGTCTAGGATCATTTTTGAGAAAAGTCATTTTTCTGCCCCTATTGGACCCTATTGACCCATTTGGGCACCCACCTGTTTGGGCTTGAGCTTGCAGCTTGCCGTAGCCTACTGGGCTTGGGTACGGGGGTCTAGGCGTCCATTTGGGCAATTTTGAGGGGTGGAAACCACAAAACGAGGGGGGTTGCGGGTGGATTAGGTGCCCTCGGAATCGCGTTTTGAGCCATGTAGCCAAAGATATGGCCTATTCTTGGTTTGTGGCTGTCGCCAGCCAATCTGCACAAAATTTGGGGCTTGTGGGGGCCTTTTTGGGCCGTTTCCGGGACATATGGTGGAGTCAGAGGGCCGCAAATGGCTCGTTGACACAAGAAAGTCAAGCCGCACATGGAGTGCACCCACCCTTTCCCTTTCCTTGGCCGTTTTGAATGGGTTCTAGGGCTCTTTTGGCCCAAAAATGGCTGTTTTTGGCCCTAAATTGCAGCTTTTGAAACTGAGGTCCGCCACTTGCGACACCCATTCCCGGCCGCCACCGTTGATTTTCTGGCTCAAACTTTGTGTGGTTGTCCCTCACACCCATAGGTATCATCCACCAAAATTTCAGCCGAATGTGAAGCACCACGACGGATGTCTGATTTTTCCCCATTTCGCGCGTGCTGCTTGCTGCTTGTTGCTGCTTGCTGCTTGTTGCTTGTTGCTGCTGCTGCTAAACCTGGTAGGTCCACCCTAGACCCTAAAAAGGGTTATAAAACCGAGACTGG
The DNA here is from genome assembly GCA_964036045.1 of Eutreptiella sp. 'Long Island Sound 2002'. Lineage (NCBI taxonomy): Eukaryota > Euglenozoa > Euglenophyceae > Eutreptiales > Eutreptiaceae > Eutreptiella > Eutreptiella sp. 'Long Island Sound 2002'. Next base: position 57,551,130 of record OZ038386.1, read on the forward strand.
TTCCACCAGCTCGGTGACCCTAACCCTAACCCTAACCTTGGCCCTACCCCTAACCCTAACCCTAACCCTAGGGCTAATCAAGACTGAATATTTGGACCGAGCTGGTGGGGGAGGGAACATCAGCTATGACTGGTGAGGGACATCAAGAATGATTCACACATTGATGGCTCTTGACAAAGTTGAATCGGCTTGCAAGTGAACCCCATCACCACGAGGCCCACTTTCAAGGCTTTTTGGACTTCTGAGGGGCCAAAATACCCCAAAATGGGCTCAAAATGGGCTCATTTCACCCGTTTGTGCACCCCAAATGGTCCAGGATGAGGTTTGGAAAAATGCGTTTTTGACCCATTTTTTACCCATTTTTGGTCCCAAAACAGCCCATTTCCAAGGCATTTTGGGATTTTCGGAGGACCAAAATGGGCCACCACAAGCTCAAAACGGTCCAAAAACACTTGTTTTAGCGTCGCACATGGTCGAGGATCATTTTTGAGAAAAGTCATCTTTTTGCCCCTACTGGACCCTGTTGACCCATTTGGGCACCCACCTGTTTGGGCTTGAGCTCGCAGCTTGCCGCAACCTAGTGGGCCTAGGTATGGGGGTCTAGACGTCCATTTGGGCAATTTTGAGGGGTGGAAACCACAAAAAGTGGGGGGTTGCGGGTGGAGTAGGTGCCCTCGGAATCGCATTTTGAGCCATGTAGCCAAAGATATGGCCTATTCTTGGTTTGTGGATGTCGACATTTGGAGCTTCTGGGGGCCTTTTTGGGCCGTTTCCACGACATATCATGGAGTTAGAGGGCCGCAAAGAGCTCGTTGACATGGGGAAGTCAAGCCGCACGTGGAGTGTACCCACCGTTTCCCTTCGTTTGGCCGTTTTGAATGTGTTCCAGGGCTTTTTAAGCCCAAAAATGGCTGTTTTTGGCCCTAAACTGCAGTTTCTGAAACTGAGGTCCGCCACTTGCGAATCCCGTTCCCGGCCGCCACCGTTGAGTTTCTTGCTCAAACTTTGTGTGATTGTACTTCACACCCATAGGTATCATGCACCAAAATTTCACCCGAATCCGAAGCACCACGACGGAGTTCTGATTTTTTCCCATTTCGCGCGTGCTGCTTGCTTGCTGCTTGCTGCTTGCTGCTTGCTTGCTGCTTGCTTGCTAAACCTGGTAGGTCCACCCTAGACACTAAAAAGGGTTATAAAACCAAGACTGGTTCCACCAGCTCGGTGACCCTAACCCTAGGGCTAACCCTAACCTTAACCCTAACCCTAACCCTAACCCTAACCCCCCCCCCCCTCACCCCATCCGACGCCCCCCTGACCCCCGGCCAAACCCCCGCCCCGACCCC
>OZ038386.1:57552672-57602672 GCA_964036045.1 Eutreptiella sp. 'Long Island Sound 2002'
GCTTGCTCCATTGTTGTTCGGCGTTGGCGCACATGGTGCGGGGAAGTGTGTGCCTGGTGCTCCAGGCCCCGGCAGGGAGGCTGGAGAGCCTGACTCTGAGCCCGCCGGGGGAGATGTGGGCCTGGGCTCGCAACCTCCACGTCACTAGGACATGCTACCCAACCACTCCACGACTGCCTGTTGGCACGGGAAGGCGGTGGTACGTGGCACGACTGGGGTCAGACCCGCACTCCTTGACTGCCTTAGGCACAGGTGGTGCTGCCACGCGGGCTGGGTCCGGCTCCCCACGGCCAAGGGCGTACCGCGGGCAGGTGGAGGGGCACCAGGGCGCAAAGAGTGCTTCCCTGCCCTGGGTGCCACCGGTGCTGGCTGCACTGGCTGCGGCGCTACAGCCCGCGTAGACGAGGGGGCCCAGAGGGCACCACACCCGAATGGCCTCTCCGTTGCCGAAAGAGGGGGGCTGGGGGTTCGGGGGAAATGGACCCCCGTGACAGGACTTTGTAAAAAAGGCAGCTTGGTGACCGGTAGCGGTGAAAACTGGCGTTGATCACTCGGGGAATTCTTGCTAATGCTATGAAGAAGTTGTCCTTTTGCAGAGATGCTCTACGAACTCACTTGGGTCATCAGAGGAGATCCGCCACTGGGACTAGTGGGGCACGGTGGAACGAGTTTGGTGTTATTGTCCACTTCAAGAATGATAAAGGCTTGCTGTGAGCAAACCTCCGAATTCACACAAGGGGCGTCACATGCAATGAGGCAGGTCAACACTCCTCCAAAAGGTGGATTGCTGCTTTTTGAAGGGGCTTTGAGCATTACCACATCAGTGTTGACCAGAAGAGACCGACGACAAGCGAAGCAGACGCTGTTCCTTCACAACAAACTTGTCAAAAAGAAATTTCGGTTCAACACTTTCACAGTTGCAAAACGGGGGTTTCGAAGTTTCATTCAGGAGGTGTCAAAATGGCAAAAAAAACGGGGTTTGTAGTACGTGTTTTCAACGTTGTGCCCATTCTTGGGGGGAAATTGTGATCCTTATTTTCCCACCTTTTTGGCATTGCACCGCTAGCCTCAATGAGGCTCGCTTTTTTTTTGGCCGATACGCCAGTTTGGTGCACCTAAGAACACACACACATGAGAGGGTAGGAAATGAAGTTACTGAAATTGACATCCCAAGAGGTTTTAACCAAGGTGGGGGCCAAGAGCACAGACCTGGATTTGCAAGGAGCCGCAGGATCAGCAACCCGGCTCCCAACTCAGTGCTTGGCGTGCTGAACTATAAAGGCCTTGCTCCTTAATGTGAGGTCCCGCTTGCTTGCCACAGGGAATGGGGGCGTATTGGGAGTTGCTGGGAATGTTTAACTGACCTCTTCCGTTACCCTAGCTGCTGGCAGCACTGTAGAGTTTTGGACCTTGCAACCCATGAGCCCTCCTTAGTATGTTAGTCTTCGACATGCATTGATACAACGCGACACACAAGAGACTGGCTGGAGATGGGGATGGGCTACACCTTAAACAACTGAATGTTCTGATGGTGTTGCACTCCATGCCAGCACTGGCAGGATCCAACTTTCTAGGAGCCAGCACGGCTCACGAAAAAGCCAATCCTGATTTGGAAAGGTGCCGAACACCATCTTGCCAAGGGCCAATCCTGAGGCAACCAGCTTAGATACAAATGGTGACCCCATGTTGTGACTGTAGCCCCACTGACTCATGTCATGTCAGTGTCCCTCCACCATACGCCCTTTCATATGTCAGCTGGGTACGGCAGGATGACATTCCATTCACCATACCGGAGGGGGAAAATCACCCCGAAGAGAGGTTGTTAGATCAAACGCGGGCGCGAGTGTCATATACCCCCCTTTTTTGGGGTCGTTCGCGTAGCATACCCCAATGTATGGTTTCTGATGTCTAACCCTTTGTAAAATCATCATTTTAGGACCAAAAATGATCCCCCAATGATTTTTTGGATTTTGACCCCAGTACCTTTTTTGGGGAGCTTCAAAACTTCTTTGCGTATTGTGGCCGCTGTGTGTGTATTTGGACTTGGGTCCTGAAGAACTTTTTTCTTGTATATGGACCCCCTAACCCATGGCGGGGGTCCCGGGTCCCAACTCTAGGTACCCCCAGTCGGGCCCCCCCATATGGCCCCTTGCCAGTGAGGACTCTTTTCACACTAGATAAGGCTGTTTAGTGGCACGTGAAAGTTTTTTGAAGTTCGATTTTTCATGAAACCCTTCCGTTGCCCCTAGGATGGGTTTTGGTGATCACTTGGTGACAATACGGGTACGTAAGCACCCATGGGGACCCACGTAGTGGCCGCTAGGCCTATGTAACCCATGCCATGGGCCCTCCGAAAGCCCCAAAATTGTTGTTGTGTAGGTTATTTCGTGACACTTGAAAAAATTTTCCCATTTTGACTTTTTCCGAAACTCTTCTGTTGCCCCTAGGATCGGTTTGGGTGATCATTTGGTGACAATACGGGTACTTGAGCGCCCATGGGGACCGACGTCGTGGCCACGGGGCCCATCTAGCCCGAGCCATGGGCCCCCCAAAAGCTTCAAAATTGCTGTTTGTAGGTGGTTCAATGGCATTTGGTGTGTACACAAACTCCAATTTTCCACCCTCTGTAGGTCAAAAATGGGAAATTTTGCAAATTTTTTTTATATTGTGACCACTCACAATGATGAAATATGCTATGTAAAGCATGTTTTAGGCCCTCTTTGTGTGTTTTTTAGGCCTCTTGTTGCGAGCCTGCACGTGGCGAGGCTGCCATAGCCGAGCCACAATCACCATGTCTCTGCCGCGGGGGGGTCCCCCATGATGGCGGAGCTCCCCTGGCACCATTTCGTTACATAACAGCGTGGGATGATCCCGGTGGAGGGTGGCTCCTGCTGGGGGGCCGGCCCTTCTCGCTCATGCTGGGGTGGCGGCGCACCGTGTCCCCCGCAATGTTTACGGCGGAGTCGGCCGCTACGATGGCGGCGACGGGCCCTGCTTGGGCGGCACATGCTGCTGCCACTGTTGTGTGCCGCTGGCCGCCTCGGCGTCGTCGGGGCTGCGGGGCCGCGGCCGGTTGCGGTGCTACCGGAGCAAGCGGCAGGGCCGGCCACTCCTGGCTGCTGCTGGGGGCTGGTGCTAGCGGAATCACTGTGGAGCCGTGCTCCTCGGGTGCCCGGGGGCCGACCTGCCCCCCCACCCGGAGGCTGTCTATACGGCCATAGCCCAGGTGGGCGCAGTGGGGGGGCACAACGTTGCTGTGCACGGTGGGGGTTTTAGCCCCTCCGTTTGTGGCACTCAACGGGCTGGCGGGGATACATCCCCCCGTGCCCAGAGTGCCGTGCCCTGCACTCTTTGGCAACCGAGGCGCTCCAAGTGGCGCCGACGGCGGCGCTCTCAGGGCACCTAGGGCAGGTGGGGAACAGAGTGCCATTCATGAAGTCTCTGGCAGCCACCGGGCTGCACGTGGCGCCGCTACAGGCGCTCTGGGGACACCTGGGGCTGGGGGGGACGCATCTCCAAGCGCCCAGAGTGCCATTCGTGAAGTCTCTGGCACCCACCGGGCTGCAGGTGGCGCCGCTACCGGCGCTCTCGGGACACCTGGGGCTGGGGGGGACGCATCTCCCAGCGCCAGAGTGCCGATCCTACACTCTATGGCAGCCACCAGGCTGCGGGTGATGCTGCTGGTGGCGCTCTTGGGGCACCTGCGGCTGAAGGGGACGCATCCCCCAGCGCCCAGAGTGCCGCTCCTGCACTCTATGGCAGCCACCGGGTTGCAGATTGTGCCGCTGGTGGCGCTGCTGGGGCACCTGGGGCTGGAGGGGACGCATCCCCCAGCACCCAAGGTGCCGGTCTTGGACTTTTTGGCGGCCACCAGGCTGCGGATGGCGCCGCTGGCGGCGCTCTCAGGGCTCGTGGGGCTGGAGGGGGCGCATCCCCCAGCGCCCAGAGTGCCGATCTACACTCCATGGCAGCCACTAGGTTGCGGGTGACGCTGCTGGTGGCGCTCTTGGGGCACCTACGGCTGGAGGGGACGCATCCCCCAGCGCCCAGAGTGCCGATCCTACACTCTTTGGCAGGCACCAGGTTGCACATGGCGCCGTTGGTGGCACTCTCAGGGGCTGTACAAACCCCCTACAGCCTAGGAACCTTGGGGGGCAGGGGTTGACGGAGCCCGGGGCCGTGGGGCAGGTGCCGCATGAGACCCCCTCGGCTTCTTGGGGGACCCGGTGGACAAGTGGGCCAGCGAGCCTTGTGATGTGCTGCTAGGGCTTGATGCTCTGGCAGCTAGCGAGCCGCCGGTGGTCTGCCCGCAACTTGCGCACAGTGGCATTGGGCGAGCTAACCCCCCGGCCCTGACCGAACCACCATGCAGCATACCTGGCCGCGCCTGTCCAAAGGGCGCGGCTCCCTGCAGCACCGGCAGTGGCGGCAGATAGGGCGGCGAGGCACTGCACCGCGGCCGGCAAATCGTCGCTAGCCCCAGAGCGCCCTGTGGGTGGGAGTGGGCGCCGCTTTCCCCCTCAAAACTGGCAAAATTCTGCAAAGCGCAGCTCCAGCCATGCATGGCGGGGCTGGACAATCAAAAAGCGGACCTCCGCTTCCGCCTGCAGCACTTCCCTTAGCACAAGGGTGGGGGGTGGGCAGCAGCAGGGGCATCCCGCCCCGATTCCTCCCATCGCGGGGGGGGGGGGGGGCGGAACACCAGCTCCGGCAAGGAAAAGACCGTGAAAACTAGCTCTAGGGGGGCGGTGCTGGTCGGAACCTTCTCCACCCCCTCCCCCCCTGCCAACCCCCCAGGGTGGGTGCGCACGCGCGGCACACGGTGCACAGCACCAGGGTGCACCGGGATGGGCAGGGCAAGCATGTGCTAGGCAGCCAAAGGGGGCCCGGCAATTCATGTGGGGGGAGGGGGGCCACAATCACCTGCTCCCCCCACTGGGGGAGCGACAGCGACAACAACGTGCCCCCAGTGGAAATGTGGGGGCGACGCCGCCCACGGCGGCAGGCACTGAGGGAGACCACAATTTCCCCCTTCCCCAGCCGGAGGAGAAGGAGGTGGTGCAGGGCCTCGGCCTGTGGCCAGCCCCGGAGGGGCATGGAGTGATGGGGGGTCACGGGGTGACCGACTCACCCCAGGCAGGGTACAAGGGCGCACTGCAGGACCTCGGCCTGTGGCCGACCTAGGGTGGAGAGGAGAAGTGGCGGGGGGCGACAAGCAGCAGCCCCCCACTGACAGGCGCGTCCTCCGGGGCGCCGGGTAACCCAGCCCAGAGGGGAAGAGCGCCGCGGCGGCAGCTGCACGGAAGGGCGAGCTCGGAAGTGACTTAGTCATGACCGCCTCGTCCCTCCTGGCTGCCGTGCACGCATAGGCGGGGGGCCTGTAGGGGAGGACACGGGCGCTTGAACTCGACTCGGCCCACCTCCCCGCCCCTCGACGTCTGTACATATTCCAGTGGACGCTAAAAGACGAATGCCCTCTTTGTGTGTTTTTCACCTTATTTGGGTGGCGGGGGGGGGGGGGGGTCCCAAGGGGGCCGGGGCACAACCTGCTAATGCAGTTTTACAGCCTCGTCAACTCAACAATGGAAATTTCCAAAACTGATTTTTTTAATATTCCGACCATCCAAAATGATCAAATATCCTATGTAAAGCATGTTTTAGCCCCTCTTTATGTGTTTTTCACGTTATTTGGGTGTGGGGGGGGGGGGGGGGGGTCCCAAGGGGCCCGGGGCACAACGTGTTTTTGCAGTTTTATAGCCTCCGGCAGTTCAAAAATGGAAATTTCCGAAACTGATTTTTTTGATACTCTGACCATCCAAAAGGATGAAATATCCTATGTAAAGCATGTTGTAGCCCCTCTTTATGTGTTTTTCACTGTTTTTCACCTTATTTGGTTGTGGGGGGGAGGGCTCCATCCTGCGCAGCTCTGATCCGCTACCATGCACAGGCCAGAAATCACGTAGGGCAACCATACGAAGCCTGTCCGCCTTGGCTTCTGCCCTGAATGTTCCCCCCCTCCAAGACTCTTTCCTCTCCTCCCTTCTCCCTCCTTCCATCTTCCCAAATGATGGCTCGTTGCGCTGCCGTGTCCAACAGCTTGCGCAACAAGTCTCCCAACACGCAGTGGTCCGCATCGTCGATAAAGGCCCAGGGCCGTTGTGGGGTTTCTGTCGGGCTTGGGCCTGGGATGCTCTCCAGGAGTTTATGGTAAAACAAGGTTACACGCGGGAATTCGATGCTCACCTTGACATCCTGAAGTGCCTCCAGTCACAGGCGTCGGTCAAGAAATGGCCTGTCTAAGGCTCGCCTGGCGCTGTTATACCTCATAGGGAAAGCCAAGTCTAGGGCCCGCATTGAAATCTTGTGGCGCCCCATTGCTGCTGCGTCCTCCCCGATTGTTGCCCGGTCCCGCCTCCGCATCGCTGCACGAGCCTTCACCTGTTTCATTCGCACACTTGTCGATGAACTCCCTGCTGCCTTCCTAGTGTTGAATCTCAATGATATGGGTGCCTGGGTTAGACAGCTGGCATCCTGGGAACCGGCCTGCATAGGTGAGGCAGACTGCAAAGATCAATTTAACCATGTACCCCCTGCCCTTGTTGTTTTGGTCATCCTTGGGTATGGTACCCATGGACAGTGATGAACTGACAGGGGAAGCATCCGGGGAGCCAGCGCCACGTGAGATGGGACCATACTCCTCAAGCAGCACAGAAAGTGAGGAAATGAGGACAGGACACACACACCAGGGAGTGTTGTCGAGTGCACTGTCAGCAGCAGACACACAGTCCTTCAGCACAGATGTGAGTGACACCAGGCGACAGCGCAAGAAGCGAAGGCTCAGGAAACGCAGGAACCCAGGACAGGGTCGTTAATGACAGAGCCAGTAGCCCTTGCACAATGGTGCAGACATCTCACAGGTTCCAAGCACAGCAATGCATGTCCGAAAAATCTGTGTTCTGACGCAGAGTTTGCATCACATGAGCTGCGTTTTGTCGCAGTAGAGTTTGCATCACATGAGTTGCGTTCTGTCGCAGTGAGCAGCAACACGCCAAGGAGAACTCCAAGCAGCTGAACGCCGCGTCCTGTCGCGGACAGGCACCCAGGCGTTATGCCGTCTGGGAGGACACAGCAGGAGAAGGGATCTCACCAGCAGCGGTATGGCCCATACACACACATCCAGCCAACCCCAAAGAAGGTCAAGCCTCAGCAAGAACGCCAGCGTTTCAAGGTGCAAGCACCGAGTCAGCTGGACGCCATTACGAACGAAGGACTGCAAGCAGTTGAAGCAGAGCTGACCACAATGGCTTGGGGCCGCAATCAGCAGATCTGGCTCCGACTGGACCAACCACATGACACCAGGATGCACTGTGAGATTGTGGACAACCATGGGGAACCACTGCTGATGAGCAATCAGGAGCTCTACTCGGTGATGGTCCAGATCAACTGGACCCTGAAGACCCAGGCTCTGGCGAACATGCAGGTCCAGTGGCGACCCAAAAGTGCAAGCAAGTGGCACCCGTTCCAGTGGGAGGCGATCCTCCACTGTCCGACGGCAGAAGGACACAGAGCGGTGCCCTCCTCGGTAAGCAGAACTGGAGATTGCATGCATGTGTGGCTGGCAGGCCGAGCGGACCTCTTGCGATTGTTCCAAAGAACGCTCTTCAGGCAGGCGGACCCGGTACCCGGGGACGCTGTGCGGTTCCTCTACACGCTGCTGAACACACCCCCATGCGAAAGAAGATACGCATGACAGGGGGTGACACAAAGGAGAAGAAGAGTGGAGCGCATGGTGCCATGGTGCAAATACCCCATCGTCGTGGCTCAGTGGATACACCACACCTCTTCTGTCCCGTGGAGGATGGTTCGAACCCCGGGGGGGATAGAGATGCACCGAACAACCCGAACCCCCTTTTTGGGCGCGAGAGAGAGGGAGAGAGAAACAGAGAGAGAGAGAGAGAGAGAGAGGGTAGAGCACAGTGGGAAAGGAACAGAGAGGGGCAACAGGAGAGAAAGAGCAGGGGAGAGCAAGAGAGATTGGGAGGGAAAGAGTAGGAGAGAGACCCACAGAGCAAGAGACCGGGGCTAACCGGCGCAAAGGGAGGTGGTGGGTTCGAGCTGACCAGGGTGGGTTCGAGCTGACCAGGGTAAAAGGGACGCCACGGCGGCACGGAACAGTCAAGAAATGAAAAAGCAGGGCGCCGTAGCGCCCCCTGAGCCACAGGCTCGACACGTTGTCACGTGTTGAACAGCCGAAGCATGAGTGGGGCTGCGAGAGTGCGGCCCATGTGAGGAAGACGGAAGCAAGTAGGCAAGAATGTGTGGGCAGCATGCGCATGCATGGTGTGGAGCTGAAATGGTATGAGCCACACGCAGAACAGCAATGATCTGTTGAGTTGCCTGACAGCCGGAGCACATGCTGAAATGCTGAGACGCCTTTGCGCCAACCAAGGCGCCTTTGCGCCCCTGAGGATCGAGTATGACACGTCCTCACGAGCCAGAGAGCAAGGGCATGACAGGGGCACGACCTGCAGGGCAAGGGTTAGAGACTAACCGGCACTGTGGCCGGGTGGTGGGTGCGAGCTGACCTCAATGTCCAGAGGACCAGTGCCAATGCACAGCCAGCAACCACCTGGTGTGGTACAAAACTGGTCTACGCTGCAGTGCAGCAAGCAAAACACTGAACAATGTGGTTATGACCATGCGCCTGTGACACGGGGGCGTATGCGAGCCCAGTTTCCGTTGCCTCATGGCCTTGTTGTTCAGCATCTCCGTGAAGCCTCCGCTTGGTTGAAGGCGCGCCGACGATGGCGGGCAACCACGCTGGGCTGGTCAATTCACAAGGACAACAGCCGCTTAGATAGAGCCGGCCCAGCGAAAAAAGGCACATTCCATTTTGTGTCCATGGAGCAATTGCTTGACCTTGTTGAATTTTCACTGCTGCATGATAACGTGGTCCTTGCGTCCGGTGAACCATGGCGTAGGGGAGGTGCGATCCCAATGGGAGGATCCTTCTCTGCTCAGTCTGCCGACCTCCATTGCGTTTGGATGTGTAAGAAATTAGTTGCGAGACTCCGCCAACTGGGTGATCTCTCTGTGACCGACTCAGGTATATTACAGTGGACCCTCCCAGACAGGAATTTGGTAGCTTTACGCCAATTCAGAGACAACCTCATGGTCGCTGCCAAAGGCCCATCCCCCCAGAGCACAATGTACCCTGTCTGCATGGCTATGGAGGACATATGGAACCTGCGTGTGCTGTGCCCCTGTAGGGATAAAAACCCAGACGCGTTGTGCCAGGGCTCCTGCATGGCAAACCGCGTCCGCTGCATGGGTGTCACCATCTTTGTGTCACCGGAGGGAACGCTTAGCCATGCCCACCCCAATGCCCTCGATGATAAGTGGTCTTTCAAATTCGGTGCGCCCCTGCAAAGTTACTGGGCCGTGTCCATGCCTCGTACCACCAATGTCTTCCTCTCAGCACTCTCCAACACCCTCCCTTTTATGCGATCCTGGGGCGCGTTCCTGTTGTCCTGTGCGGCTTGGATGCAACTTGCTGTGCTATTTGGGTACCCGCCAGTGGCAGTGCGCGCGTCTATGTCCGCTGCAATACACCGGATTTTGGCGAAAACTGAGTGGGATGTGCCGAGCTCCCTACGGTGGGTCGTTTTTCTGTCCCCCCGCTTGCCGCAGTCATTTTCCGATACAGTGGGTGACCTGCTCTCTTGGCTGTCCCGATCCGCCTTCTGGAACCGGTCTGCTTACGCCTCCTGGCACCTACCCCATTCTGGTGCCTGCACACCGTTTTGTGCAGACTGGTCTACCGACCTACCTGCTCTGCAGGGTTTATATTCCTCCTTATCTTCTGAACCACGGGTGGACTGGGGAGTCCACCAGGGGAGGGGGGCTACTGCTGAGACACGTTGAATCTTTGTCGATACCAGCTTGATAGTCGTAGGACACTAGGTGCAGAGAATGCTTGTACTCCACGTACTTTGTTCACTGCAGCGAAAGGCGCCTGCGACATGTCACTGAAGAGCTTTCCTCTTTGACTTTTGCTTTGCACTTCTGCTTTGTGCTGAACAGCGCCGGTCGTGCACACGCATCTGTATCCCATAGCGGGGGTCCCAAAGGGGCTGGGGCACAACCTGCTTAAGCAGTTTTGTAGCCTCGGCAGCCCAAAAATGGTTGTCCCTCTCCCCTCTTTGAGGTGCCTTGCCAAAGGCAATAGAATTTTGGCAGAGGCGAAATTTGGTATGGCTAAATGTGGCACAACAAAATTGTGCCATATTTTGCCATGGTATTTAAGGACTGAAGCCACAGGGGATGCAGGGTGCAGAACCATTAGAACAACCATTAGAATAGAAAAAAATTTCTTGAGGACATCATGTTTTAACTTTGAACCTGTTTCACAGGTGAACAGCAGAGAAAGCAGACAGCTGAGTTGCAGAAGCACTACATTTCCAAATTGGAAGTCTCTGGTTCAGTTCCTGGGGTGTCCACTGTCTGGACAATTTGTCCCACATTTTTGCATAATATTTAAGATTTTGTACCAAATGTTCACCACACCGAATTTTGCCATACCCAATTGTGTCCGTACCAACCCCCCCCCCCCCCCCTCCCCGGTAGTGAGGGCTCCTCCGGAGGGGGGCCAAGTGACCTCCATTGCAACCCTGGTGTGTCCCGCCATCGTTGTTGTTGCAGCCATCCGTTGTCTGCCCATGGGGCCCTCACCTCCAGTGGGGGTTTGGGAGTGGGCAGGCAGCAATGGTGGGTTGTTTCCGGGCAAAGGGTCCACTCCACACCTTGGGGTGCGGACGTGCTTTTCGGGTTGTTGGGTGGGCCCCCAGGTTACAAGTCTCTGAGGGTGCGGCTCTTTGGTACTTTAGAGTGCTGAATTGCAACCAGAGAATTATCAGATAATGGAGGAACGGGTCTTACTCAGTAATCATTGGCTCATATTTGGAAAGCAGAACGATCAGCGCTTGAAACCACAGTACCCCCCCACGCACCAGCCCAACACAGCACATCAGCACAACACATCACCGTCACTCTGCAGTACAGTTGCTCTACATCACATTTCACCACAGCAGCACCCATTGATCACCACTGCACATGGCGGCACCCCGCACCACACCACTGCACATGAAAGCACACCGCTGCCTGTTATCTGCATATAACAGCACACCATTGCAACGACTGAACACCAACGCAAGCACATCACATTGCATTGCTGCCACCCCACATCACTGCCACTCCACACCACAGCCCTCTTCCTCTCTTGCGTTTACGCCAGCTGTGTCCAATGGGGGTGCAGACACGTGGAACTGTGTTGGCTGGCAGGGTGATTGCAATGGCGTGGTGTGGTATGTTGTGGCATGGTGTGCTGTGCTGTCGCGAGGGTTTATTGTGCTGTGGTGAGACACCTTAGCACACTGTCATTTCCTGTTCACCCCCCCTGAGATGCATGCTGGAACACACCTGTGGGACCATGGGGCACGGGCATCGGTACGCGCCGTGGCGCTAAGGGGGAGTGGAAGGGGGTGGGTATGCATGTGTGGGGACGGTTAGATCAATATCACAGCAGCAATGTGACACCAGAGTTTGACGAGCGCGCACTGTTTTCACCTTCACCACGTCCAGTTCGTCTTTGAGGACCCGGGGAGGTTCTCTCTGCCTACATTGTGTCAAGGGCGGGTTTCCGGTCCTGCGACTGCTGGTCTGTAGTGCGTCGTTGGAAGTGCAGCTGATTCTTGGATGAAATTAGGTACACTTTTTCAGTTCAGCCCAACCATCATCCCCTTTGCCTCTCCTCCCAATGGTGATCTGGTTTAGACTGTCTATGGAGGCCAACAGATGTGCCAGCTCGGGAAAAACACATAAGAGAGTACGTTAGCGCGCCGGGTGCGCCGGGTTTTCCCATGCTTTGGTGTGGCCCCTTGAGTTGAGGTTAAGGACTCCCGCTCTTCAGTGTGGCCACTTGAGTGGTATGTCACGCACAAGAAGGGGATTCTTTGATTTTGAGGTGCGTGGCCATGATGGGGCCTACAAGGGTAGGGTGCATGTGATCGTCCCATTTGTTGGGCGAAAAAATGGGAAGTTATTTGATTGCCAACAGTCATACAATGTGCTTGTGCTTAGGGTTCCTGGGCTAAAAGAGGGAGTGATGTTTGGGGGTTAAAGCATTGTGATAGATGGCCGGAACGTTGGATGCTGGGCGCCGGGTGCGCCGGGCAAACGTACCCTCTAAAACACCAAGTCAATGGAAATGAGGTGTAGGAACACCGCATCGCCCGATGTGCTGTGAGATCAACCCCGCCGTGGATTTCTCAGCAGCCAGGATCGTTCATTGCCTGTCCAGCATTCACCATGTCTCTGTACAAGCACCATTCCAGCAAATTTTCGGGACTGTCACCCACGGTGCGTGTTGCTACGGTGCGGAGCTTGATGCCCAAGCAGGAAGCAGCCAAGGTCCTCACCAAGCGCCCCAGGCTTATCTCGAAATTCCCCTCCCCGACCAAATGCGGTGGCCCGCGCCTCGGTCCCGTGAGGTCCCCGTTGCACAGGCCATTGACCCCCCGTGGCCACGTTTCGGAGCCCCGCCTCAAACCAGGCCTCAAACAACGGCTTCTGGCCGAATGCCTCAAGAGCACCAGCGAGGGCAGCTTCTTCGAGGCGAGGCTAAAGCATTCCTCTCACGACGACGACACATCTTCATGCTCGGCCTCGTCTCAATCGGAGTCCTTCTCCGCATCGGACCCCGCCTGGTCGGACTTGTCCTCCAGTTGGGTCCAAATACCAACGCCGCAACCCTCTGAAGAGGAGCTTGTGCCGTACGAAACGATGACCGAACACGGTTCCCCTGACTTGTCCTCTGATTGGGTCGAGGCATTTGCGCCGCCACCCTTCGAAGGGGAGCCAGCGCCACCGTGTGAAACGATGACCCAATACAGTTCCCCTGAAAGCCCCGGCGTGCATCAGTGCCATGGTTCCGTAGGGCGAAGCAGCGGCAACCCGCTGAGCCGAAACACAAGAGCGGAACAAGAGCCGGAGCTTTCTGATGTGGACTCCAACGACAGCGCGGAGGAGGACCCTCTGTCAGACGGTCATAGCGCTCATAGCGGAGATGATGAGGACTTTTTGGATGAAGAAAGGCAATCCCCTGCCCCGACGGATCTGGCTCTGGTCGAGATGTTGACGCAGTACAGTTTCCCTCCAAGTCCCGATGGGCAAGCCTTCGTTGCGTGGAGCCCAGGCTACATCGCTTTGGAGAATGAGTGCCTGGCCAACAAATGTGATGGCATGGGTGATGAAGGGATCCCGGAGGGCCGCTCGTCGCCGCTGTTGAACAAGTTTCGTTGGGTTTTTGACTTGGCCCAAAGTCCATGTGGAAGGGCATCGCTGGAGGTCTCAGATGCCTGACATGACTGTCACTCACGGGGTCTGTTGGGCACCGAGTGTTCGAAGTCAGAGAGCATCAAGGCTCATCACTGTGTTCATTGTGCATGCATGCATGCATGTGTGTGTGTGTGTGTGTCCCCCTGTCCAAAGCATGTATGTTTCTGTGTGTGTGTGGCGGGGTGGTGGCACCAGCACACGATAAAGCTAGGCTGTGGCAAATGTAGTTCACGAGCTCCTCCGCGGGCGGTTTTTGTGGTCTGTTGCGCGGTGCAGTACTGAACGCGGGAAGAGGTGAGGAGACAACCCACTGTCCAGAACTGCATTTGCTCATTCTCTACCAACAGACCGAAAGACATCTAGGACAGCTCTGCTGTTCCTGAGGAGTTTTCTTTCAACCGCTTTTCTTGCTTTGTTCTTGTCTCGCGGTTCTCAACGTGTGTGTGTGTGTGTGTGCCCAGGGGGGTGGCTTGACATGAATCAGCCCCAGGGGGGGTAGACGAGCCTCTTGCATGCTCCCCATGTCCCCAACCTCGCTACAGAAAGGCGCCTAGCCACATGACTCTCCCTGTTTTGATGGCCTGATGAGGTGTTTTGAAGCCAGAGCCTTGTGACTGCCTGCCTGTGCCCGTCCACATTGGTCGTCGGTTCGTGGGTTTCTCTCACAAAGTGTGTGTGTGTGTGTGTGTATAGTACGCAGGCCTGTTGCTTGCGGGCTCTGACTGGGTACGGGGCGGGGGTACAGAAGGGACGGTGCACAGAGCCTGTTTCATGCAGTTTCCTGGCTGCAGGGGTGGACACGATACGTGGACCGTCCCACCAGCCGGGGCCGTCTCTGTTGTACTGCAGAAAGGCACCTGGCCGACATGTTTTTCAACACCTTCTTCTGCTGATCTATTCGGCCTGACGAGATTCGTTAGCGACCAGTGCAGTGCTCTGTTTGTCACGCCTGTTCGTCTCGCTTCAATCGTGTGTGTGTGTGTGTGTGTGTGTGTATGTGTGTGTGTGTGTGTGTGTGTGTGTGTGACGGGTGGGTCTTGCGAGCTCCGGTTTCCGAATCGTCCGGGCGGTGCAGGGAGTGCGGGGCAGGGTCCAGCGGGGAGGGAGCAGGGGAGGGACTGGGCTGGAGCACAGGCACTGGCTTGCCCCTTGTTTTCCTGCTTGCAGGGGTGGACACTGAAAGTGGACCGCCCCAACCGCTGGTGCCTACTGGCCGTGTACTTGTTGTACGGCAGAAAGGCGCCCAGGCTCATGCTTTTCCACTCCTTCTTCTGCTTTCTTTCGGCCTGATGAGATTTGTTAGCGACCAGTGCAGTGCTCTGTTTGACACGCCTGTTCGTCTCGCTTCATTCGTGTGTGTGTGTGTGTGGCGGGGTGGTTGCACCTAGCACACGATAATACTAGGCTGTGGCATAGGTAGTTCACGAGCTCCTCCGCGGGCGGTTTTTGTGGTCTGGGGAAGGGAGAGGTTCATTTGCTTTGCCCAGCACTGAACATGCTTCCAACACTGTTATCTTTACCAGACTGAAAGACGTCTAGGACAGCTCTGCTGTTCTTGAGGAGTTTTGTTTCCACTGCTTTTCTTGCTTTGTTCTTGTCTCGCGGTTCTCAATGTGTGTGTGTGTGTGTGTGTGTGAGTTGTTTTGATGATCAGTGCTGTGCTCAGGCTGTGCGCTTGATCTCCTCACGCCGTGTGTGTGTGTGTGTGTGTGTGTGTCCCAACAGGAAGACCCCCCAACCAGGGGCGAGCGGGTCGGGTCTACAGCAGACAGTGATGACACCAGCAGGGCCTGAGCATGCTTCCCCTTCACCATAGGATAGGAAAGGAAACCGAGAAACGACAGGGGGTACTCGCTCTGTATATACTCTCGTTACGGTCAATGGAGGGACGGTTCATTCCTGATGCATCATGCTGATTTACATGCACTGTCTCCTTCACTGTCCGTCAGAAAGGTGCCTAGCCTCCCTGACTTTACTTTGATGTTGGCCTGACGAGCTGTTTTGACGATCACTGCCGTGCTATCGCTGTGCGCTTGATCTCACCTCACGCAGTGTGTGTGTGTGTGTGTGTGTGTGTGTGTGTGTGTGTGTGTGTGTGTGTGTGTCTGGGTGTGTGTGTGTGTGTGTGTGTGTGTGTGTGTGTGTGTGTGTGTGTGTGTGTGTGTGTGTGTGTGTGTGAGTTGTTTTGATGATCAGTTGTGTGCTCAGGCTGTGTGCTTGATCTCCTCACGCCGTGTGTGTGTGTGTGTGTGTGTGTATCGTGTGTGTATCTTCTACAACCCTGAACAACACTGAAAAAATGCGGAACTGCAAGGTGCAGTTCTGCTTGCCCTTTCCTGTAGGTCCCGCTGCACTGAGTCCCGCTGTCTACCGCAGAAAGGCGCCTAGTCGCCCATGTCTATTGTCACATGGACGGCCTGATGAGCTGCTGAGTGCCCAGTGCTCCGTTTTGCCTCCAGGGGTTTAACGGTTTGGGTATTCTTTACATCGTGTGTGTATCGTATCGTTGGTTCCTACATGAGTGTGTGTGTATGCACGAGCCCAGGCGGCGCAGCAGGCTTCAGAGGTCTGACGTGCATGACCCCTCCTTTTCTGCCGAAGCCCACTCGGACCACATTCTTCAGCGTTGTCCTTGCACCGGCCCACATCTGGATGCACCTGGTCAACGGCACGGGCAACAGCCCGTCTCCGGGACGGCCGACCCCCGGAGTAGTCCAACAGGATAAGTCATCCAGGGGCTCCGTGGACACAGCCAAAACACGTTCGGACCCACAGAGGGTCAGAATGTGCAGTGGCGAGGGGCCAATAGGCGCCGCCAAAGGCAAACAACCGACTACCGAGGCATTGTGCCGACCCCCCCCCCCCCCACACGAGCACACGACCTTTTGCGCGTATTAATCTTTCACTTTTCGCGTTGTACATCAGCCGGTGAAGAGCCAAACGCACGATTGACTTGTGGAGGGGTGCACTTGCACTCCACCGGTCCCTCGTTCACCGCTGGGCTTGGCGACGCATGGTCACGCTGCGGAACCCACCACCCCACTGCCAGCACCCGGCGCGGCTTGCAACTGTGCCTTGTTTGGCGGGTGAATCCGTGTCCATTGTGTTGTCTGGCGCCATACAACTGTTGTCGCGGCGGGTAGCCTCACTCTTACACAAACACCGGCGCCGGTGAAACAGCGTTGCTGTACTCAGACGAAACCACCTTTGCTCAACTACAAAACTGAACTGTTCGCACCTCCAGACCTCTGGCACTGGGGAGGAGCCATTTTTCCTGCAGCTCCATGTCTTACACTTCTCTTTGCACTTCTCTTTGCGGGCCTTCACGGGTTCATTCGTATGTCTGCCAGAATGCTCCGCTTTGTATTCTGTCACGGTGAATGCGGAACAGCGCTTTGCCCCCCCCCCCCCCCCCCTGTGTGTACTGGAAATGCTGGCGCCGTATGGGTACCATGTGTCACAACCTGTGCTGTGATGGAGGCCAGAGTGACAATTGAGGGTGACGACCATCGTCTTTCTATGGCTAACCATGTGACCCCCCCCCCCCCCCCGCCTCCAGAAGGGGGGTGCCTCCAGTTGGGGATAGACAGTGTTTGCGAGTGCATATGCAATCACGAAGTCAGCGGTGCTGTGGGCAGCAGCCGACTGGCCGCCAGATCCATTTTCAAAGGTGAAGGCCAGTGGCCAGGGTACCGACAGCGGAAGTGGCCTGTCCCCATGAGTTACCCTACGTACAGGTTCGCCTGCTTCAGTTCGGTGGCAGACTAGGACAGTTCACCTCACACCACACACATTGTGCCTCAATGACCAATCGTCCCTGAACGTCATCCCCCTCCCACTCTGATGGTGCATGAAATACAATCCGCTGATTCATCTCGGCCTTCAGTCTTCACACCGCTGTCTTCTTCAGCCTACAGACATTGTGCCTCGTGCACACTGGGAGGCCTACGGGCGTGGCAGTCTCCCACTGCATCACCTGGTTTCAGACTCAGCTAATCCTCACTACGTGTCAGATCCGCTAGCACAGTCATTTGTGGGATCATTGCAGCACTGGACAGCTCTGAACCTTGATCTCGATGGTCTGCCAAAAAAAAACGTTCATCTCACACCACACATACCTTCCCTTTATGATTTCGACCACAGAACAGACATAGAGGCCGTTCTTGCCTTTGCTCTTCAAAAATCGCTTGTGAGTGGAGCATTGGGAGTGCACGGCCAAGGCCGCGTCTTGGGAGGAGACCTGAGCGCTATGTGATGGAGTCTCTCGCTCTGTCGGCGCCCGGGGGATCTCCCCCCAGGTGCTGTCCAGCTCTCAGGCGTTGAGAGGGCTCTTACCCCTATTGCCTATGGGCTAAGCTCCTTGATACAGATTCCTCCCCTCCGACTGGCCTGTGCAACTCCAAGTCCCTGGTCGTGCGGC
This sequence comes from Eutreptiella sp. 'Long Island Sound 2002', assembly GCA_964036045.1. NCBI lineage: Eukaryota > Euglenozoa > Euglenophyceae > Eutreptiales > Eutreptiaceae > Eutreptiella > Eutreptiella sp. 'Long Island Sound 2002'. The sequence goes on from OZ038386.1 coordinate 57,570,488, forward strand.
GCGTTTTGCCACGCTACCAGGGAGCGGGGAATGGCATCAAAAAGGTCCGGGGCTGCCCCCCCCCCCCCTTCCCACTATATCCCCTGGACCCTGTGGCACTGTCGGTTGGCTGCGTTTTTTTTAAACACTTTTTTTGGCACGCACTGTCTTTGTGGTCCCAACTGGAAGTCTACTCTGGAACAGGATTGAATTGTTCACGCCCCTCCTGCTTAGTTTGCTCTTGGAACAGGCAATGCAAGCGATTTATTTCTGAAACTCAAACCAGTGCATGGCATCTGAGTGCCAATGCGGACCCGTTCACAGCATACAGAACAGTGTTTGCTGTGCCACTGGCAGTTTGGAGCAGGATTGAAGTGATCAAATGCTACCGCCACCCCCCTTGCACAGTAATTGCCCTTGCATAGCAATCGGGGGGCGGGGGGGGGGAGGGAACTGTCACTTTCCGTTTTGCAAATTTACGCAGAGGGTTGGATAGTGAGCTTCTCTCGTGCGTTTGCTGGCTGGCCAAGGTGGTATTATTGGTGCATTGCTGTGCGCTTCAGGTTTCTTGCAGCCAAGGCACTCCACTGTACCCTGTATCATGCAGAACACTTCAATTTTTCGTCACTTCAGTCATGGATTAGGCAGAAAGACAAGGTACCACGAGATGGAACGAAAGCTTTGAGCATGGATTGTAGCACGAAGGAACAAGCGGGTCATAGCGACCAAGAAGATGTGCTTGGCTTTGGCCAGGAAATGGGACAGTGCATCAGACACTGAGATTGCGTGGGCAAAGGGTGCGCGTTGTGTATGGGGATGGGCAAATGTTTTTGCCAACGGAAAATTGTACTTCACACATGATGGGAAGCCTACGGGCGTGGCAGTCTCCCACTGCATAACCTGGTTTCAGACTCAGCTAATCCTCACTACGTGTCAGATCCGCTACCACAGTCATTTGTGGGATCATCGTAGCACTGGACAGCTCTGAACCTTGATCCCGAGAGGTCATCTTGAGTACTGCGAAGTGAGCGGGCTACGCCAGCTCATCTTAGTCTGAGCCGCAAAAAAAATTGTAGTTCACACGTGATGTTCCTGAGGCAAACTGCTTGCCACAGGGGCTGGAGCCCCCTGCCAAGCCCCGTGACAAGCCTGCTCCCAAACCTGCCAAACCTCGTGCCAAACCCTCAACCAAGAGGGCAGCCAAACCTGCTGCCCGGGTGGCAGCCAAACCTGCTGCCCGGGTGGCAGCCCAGCCTGCAGCTGCAGAGCCCATTCCTGTGGCCCCTGTTGAGCACGTGCAGCTCTTCAGCGTCAAATACTCCCGCCAGAAAAAGTGGCCCACAGAGCCTGTCTCTCAGTAGAGCTGAACATGTATCCCAACAGGCGGTTTCTGTCTCATTTTGTGGTTCGTATGCCCTTGTGTCTGCATGTTTTGTTTCGTGTCGCGGGTCCTTTGCATAGTAATCGGGGGGGGGGGGGTGAGGGAGCCGTCACCTGGGGTATGTTCCCCCTGGGGTGCGAGGATACCGTTGCGCGCAGGGGATTGCTCTGCAAGGGGGAGGGGGGGTGCAACGATGGAAAGAGGATCTGTCGTCCAGGCACGACACAATCCTGACTTCCGCAATACGCTTTTGTGACAAAGTTACCTTGACCCCCCCCTTGTACAGTGTCGCCCTTGCGGGCATAGCATGTGTGCAACTGCATGACAAAGACCGAGTCAAAGCATTGGAGATGCAGGGACTGTTTCATCGGTACACTTGCATGCTCTGTGTGTTCAATGTGTGCTGTGCGCTGCCAATGAGGGTGCCGCCCGTGCGGTGCACACCGTGCACCAGGGCACGTGCGTTTGGCCGCATCCCTGAACCCTGATGCGCATGTGCGCTGCACGTCACCCCCTCGCTCCGTTCCAAGTCCTGGGGCTATGTTGTGCAGCATGACATAAAACCCGGGATACTTGAATGACGCAGCGGGCGCGGTGCGCGGGCTGCGAGGGCGGCACCCTCAATGCCTTGTCCGCAAGGCAATGGATTCTTCTATATGTTGTGCAGAACATTCGGTTTTTTCCCCCTCCCCGGTGTTCTCCACTTTCTGAGTCCTCCGGCTCGGAACCACAGATGGACCAAAGGTCAGTCAGGCACCGCTGGGCAGTGCCAGGGCTGGTGCGCATCGACGGGGGTGCCCCATTCCCCCTTCGTCTGCCGATGCACCGGCGCACGATGGTCTACAGCATGCAGCCCACTCACAGGGTGATGCACAGCAGGACAGCCAAACCACTGCTGAACAGACCTGAACTGAGCCTCCAGCTCTGTCGGCGTAGGAGGTGCCCAGCCAACACACCCCATCTGGGGCGCACTGGCAGGATCCAGCGCCGCCAAGCCCAAGGCCTGTGCTCCATCAAATGCATGCCTTCTTTGGTTTTTCCCCCCGCAACATCCGCCATGAATGTTGAACCCCGTGACCTGTTTCTGGTGGGTTCATATGTCCAATTTGAGCGCTCTGACGGCATTCAAGGGGTTGCAGAGATCAAGGGTCTCTCAGAGCGTTGTCCAAAGGGGTTTTGATGGGAAGTTGGATTTTGCGCAAGATATCCCAGAAAAGGTCCACCTGCCGCAAGGGCTGCATGCCCCTTTGAAACCTGCCAAACCTTCTGCCAAGCCTCGTGTCAAACCGGCAGCTAAGCTGTCTGCCAAACCACCTGCCAAGGTCGGTGCAGAGCCTTGCGCTAAGCCTGCGCTCCAACCTGCAGCTGGTGAGCCCATTCCTGTGGCACCCATGGAGCATGTCCATCAAGCCTCGGATGTGAGCACCCCCCCCGCCCTTCCTTGTCCTTCTGTGGGGGGCGTCATTCGGTCTCTCTTTGAGGTCCCTTGCCGGAGGCAACAGAAATTGTTGCAGGTCATTCCGTTGTGCTGTGGGACAATCACAGCACTGGAATGCTCTGATTCCTGATTCGGAGAGCTCTCTCGAGTACCATCCGGTAAGAGGGCTTTGGGCGTGGCAGTCTCCCACTGCATCACCCGGTTTCAGATGCAGCTAATCCTCACTACATGTCAGATCCACTACCACAGCCAATGTGGGATCATCGTAGCACTGGACAGCTCTGAACTTTGATTCCGAGGGGTCATCTCGAGTACTCTGAAGTGAGCGGGCTACGCCAGCTCATCTTAGTCTGAAGCCCTCCAAACAAAAGTACCACCCGGTAAGAGGGCTTTGCCAGCTTACTCAGGTCTGAAACCCTGCAAACATTTTGTCGTCTTGAGGGTCAGTGTGTTGTGAGGCGGTGCCCAGGGCTCCTTTTCACAACTCGGCACCACCGGGTGGGGGGGTCCCACACCACCCACCCACCCCCCCTGGACCCACCCACCCACTACCCCTGAAAATATTGGGCCAAATTTTCCTCCGGGCCTTCGGCCAATCAAAAAAATTCTCTGGGGCCTTTGACACCAATTGATTTAGACCATTTCTTCGGCGCCTCAGCCCCACTGAGGGGAGGGGGGTTGGGGGGGGATGGACCCACCCACCCAGCCCCCTCGACCCCCCCACCCCCACCCCCCACCCCGCTAAAACAAAGCCCTGGCACTGCCCCTTGGATGCCCTGTACCTCTGCAGGACGCTGTGAATCGCTTCCTTTGAAATGAAACTTGATAGCACAACCCTGGTCACCCCCGGGATGCGTGTGCCACTGATCCGCTCTGCTCTGGTGCACTGCAGTCACACACCTTGAAGGTTGACAAAACTTGCAAACAAAAATTCAAACTATACGTACATACGTACATGCACTTGGAAGTACCAACCAGCACACTTACTCAGTCTTTATCCTCCCCCCCCCCTCCCCCCACCTCCGGGCCCTCTGGACTCCAACACAGTGCAGGAGGATTACTGAGCCTGGCATCCCGTGCTTTGCAGGCACCCTTCTGCAATTCTGCCGACTCATATTCCTTCGTCAATTGGGCTGTCAGTGGGTCGGATGTTTTGGGGACACACCTCCAATGCAACACGTGTCCATGGTCTAGTCAGACAACCACGCCGTGGTCAAACATTAAAACATGAAACCTTGCTGGTCATTACCTGAGTGTGGGGGAAGGTGCACCCCCTTCTTGACAGGATCTTGCCGACAACCAGTTTGCTACTGCCCTGGCTGCTCTACAGTGCAGAGTACCTTTCTATCGGCAGAGACTTGCAAAGATCGCCTTTGTCGTGGTGTGTGCGTTGTGGCTGCTGCGGGTCATGTTGTGAGTGAGTGGATGGGCCTGTGGGTGCTGTGCGTGTGTGATGCGATGCAATGCAATGCCATGCGATGCCATGCGATGTGAAGGAACGAGAACCTGTGAGCACCATGCACGTACCCCCCCCCTTTGTCCTAGCTGCGCCCTTGTCCAAGCTACAGTAGGCGTAGGGACCGTATTAATGTGGGACCTAATTTAATTCGGTACCAAATGTAGTGATGTAGTGTAGCCGCATAAGACACGGGTTTGGTGACGAATTCGCCAGCTACATAGGGTCATGGACACATTTGTTCTGAGTGTTTGCCCACTTGAACCCGCATAGCTCAGCTTTTGGGGATATTTGTGCACCATATCCCCCTTTCTTGCATCAGCTCACCATGCCGTATGTGTTGCGCGCAAGCTACGCCGTTGTCCAAGCTACAGTAGGCGTAGGGACTGTATTAATTTGGGACTTTTGCGTAGCTAGGACAAGCGGGGGGGGGGTACAACACGAGCACTGTGTGAAGTAGCCCCCCCCCCCCCCGCCCTTGTCTGAGCTATGCTGCTGAGGGCTTTGAGAACACTGGCCACAAGTACCTCTCTTTTCTACACACCGCTGTCTCTTTCAGCCTACAGTCAGTGTGCCTCATACACACGGGGAAGCCTACGGGCGTGGCAGTCTCCCACTGCATCACCTGGTTTCAGACTCAGCTAATCCTCACTACGTGTCAAATCCGCTACCACGGCCATCGTGGGATCATTGCAGCACTGGACAGCTCTGAACCTTGATCCCGAGGGGTTACCTCGAGTACTGTGAAGTGAGCAGGCTATGCCAGCTCATCTTGGTCTGAGCCCCCCCAAAAAAACAAAAAACAACATGTACCTCTCCTTTTTCACATGCCTGTTTTTTCTGTGCCTGACCTCTCGTCTGGCCGCCTCACAGTCCAAAGGTGCCGAGATAGTCAGAAAGTTTTCGGTCACTTGGTTCTGCACTGGTTTGTCCATACGTGACACACACAGCCTTTGGTGTTGCCGATACTGTGTACATGATGTCTGTCAACCACTATTCATAGCCGTGGCTGAGGATGGAATGCACACCACATATTGGACTAACAGCTGCAAGTGCCTATGGTGGGGACATTCAGTGAATGAGAACCGACTGTTGCTCTTTCTCTGTCTCTCTCTCTCTCTCTCTCTCTCTCCCTCTCTCTAAGCTACGGTCTTGTCTAAGCTAAAGAGGTGTAGGGTAATAATTTAGGACTAATTTGACCTAATTTAATCAGAACCAAAAGTAGTGCAGCCACATAAGACATGGGTTTGGTGACGAATCTGCCAGTTACATAGGGTCACGGACACACCTTTTGCCAGTGTTTGCCCACTTGAACCCACATAGCTCTGATTTGGGGGTAGTTGTGCATTATATTTCCCTTTCTTGTCACTCATGTGTGTGTTGGTGGTTGTATGTGGCTATGTCCTGCTATGTCCTTGTCCAAGCTATAGTAGGCGAGGGGACCGTATTGATTTCGGTCTTTTCCGTAGCTTAGACAAGGGGCGGGTAACAGCCCCCCGTGCTTTGTCCAAAGACAAGTCTACCCAAGGACAAGCACCACACTTTAGTTGAAGCATGGGTTTTGCGTCACCAGAAGGATGGAGATAGGAAGTAGCGCTCAACAAATTGGATTTCTCTGTTGCAGACACCCCGTCTGACCGCGCTTTTCATGTATGTACCTTGCCCGTTGTTGGACATGCATGTGGGTTCTCTAATGTGATTGCTAGGACTTCAGCTACAAAAGGCAAATGTGCTCCCTCTCATGGGGGGTTGAGGTCCCTTCACCTGCAATATGCGGCCACTTCCTTTGCATCTTTCTGAGCGCCAAGCCAGACGGCACTGGATTCCTTTCAAAATCAGGTCGGGTGTCATACAGTGTGTTGTCTTCGGTTTTTAACGCTGCCTACTGCTTCTGTCTGCCTCTCAAACCAGTTTGTACCTGCGATCACTTGCCCCCAAAGCCAACGTGGCAGGCAGGCTTGGACTGGACAAGTGGGTTGTGTTGTGCACGTGGAAAGATGCATTTCAGTCATTGCAGCTTCAGGATAGTGGTCTACGTGCTTGCCCCCTTGCCTGCTGCATGATGGCAGCAACTTATGCCTGGAGCTGCTGCAGCTACATGATGGGAGTGTGCTGTGGTTTGTAGGGTGCAAAGCAACCACCTATGAACACCATTATTGGTCTGTGAGCACATGCATATCTCTCGGGGACATTCAGAACCTGCCAACTTTGTGGGTTTTGGCACTTTTCGGTAGTTTCTGCAACTTTTGCTTCCACGTGCAAACATGTCGTCACCTGGGGGGGGGTATGTGTATACTTTTTGAAATCTGCAAGAAAACGCCATTTCAGAAATGTATGGGTTTGGGGGGGAGGGGTTGTCATTTTTCAGCGCAGCACAACACATGGGACGGTGCACACAAACACAGCACTGCACCGTTAATCCATTTTTATTCAGAATCACTGTCACTGTCAGCATTGCTTTTTTCAGGCAGGGCGGGGACCCCATTAGGGCAGACATCCCCCTGTTTGTGGACAGGGACATATTTCTTCAATTTTTGCCAATCTTGCAACCTCCGTGCTTTCACGGGCACCCAACCCTCGTTAAGGGGCATGGCCCACAGGCCATCGGTTGTGAGGTCCACGTTTCGTTGTTTGATCAACCCCACCTTGCGCCAGGGAATCGCCTCACTGTATCCTGATTTCAGCCATACATAACCAGGATGGGGCTGCAGAGTTTCCTGGGGCTTTTCATAGGACTCAAGGGGTTGCTCATGGCCGCAGCCGCTTTGGTCTTGGCCACAGACTCAACCACAAACTTGGATATTTTGAAGTAGTGCAAGAACTGTGTTTTGCAAATCTCCCGACGCATACCCCTGTACGGTACAAAATATTTCGTTCGATGACCCCTCTTGATGGAGTACGTCGTGTAATTGTTGTACTTCACGTCTTTCTCCACATCAACGTCAATGCACGTGGCCAAAAATTCATGTTGCGAAGCCTTGGTGGGGTGCGTCTTCTGATCCCAAAACTGGGCAGCAAAAGCGGTGACCTCAGCGGTCGTCAGAATGTCGTGCTCCTTGTGGGAGCATGCGGGTGGCTGTGACCGGGCGGTACGGGGTTTTTTTACCTGGCTACCGGGCACATGTCGAGCCACCTGCACCCACCGTTCACCCCCAGAGCGAGCCCTTTTGCGCATCAACTGCTTTTGTGGTGCGTCTGGGGAAGCAACAGCCCGTGGTGTAAATTTGTATGAGGACATGGCAGCTGCCTGTTAACAAAAAGAGGCAGCAAGCAACACATGCACCGTCGGAAACGGACGAAAATCTCAGACATGTCGTCAGTCCAGCAAGCAGACCTGGGGTGTTCCAAATAGCCCTTTTCAAGGGCTTTCCGGATATACCCCACATACCCCTACCTCCGGAACACTCAGTTGGCAAAAATGAGGCAACAAGGTCGCCAACCCGTGAAAACCCACAAAGTTGGAAGGAACAGGATCGTCCCCGAGAGATATGCCTATCGGCTGATCGGCGGTTGGGAAGCTGTGAATCAGTGTGCTAGGGGCTACTGCAAGGCCCACACATGAACTACGAACTCATGGTTATTGCAGCGATGTAGGATGTAGGAATGTTGAACCTCATAGTTTGAGCATGATTCGAATGGAAGCCTTGGTATCGGCTGAGGCATAACTTTTTGTGTTTGTTTTTGTAATGACCAAATGATAAATTTTAGTAATTTTTACTATTTGCCATTTTAATAATGCATGGTATGCAATAGAGGGTGCTGCCCACGTGACGAGCAATGCCCAGCCCGTGCATCAAGATTTGCGCCGGTGTGTGTGTGCATCTGCGACCCTGTTGCACGTGTGCACCACAAGCCACCGTGTGCCTGCGTTTCGGATTCTGGGGCTGTGTACCGCAGCAATGCCCAGAACAGGAAGGAACAGAACAGGAAGCCTGAATCCTGCCGGACGCGTAGTGCCCGGGGGGCACCCTCGGAACACAAAATTCCTGTGTCAGGTGGAACTACCGAGGCAGTTGGATGTTTTTGCTGTTTGGATTGTTGTTACAGTTCGGTGAACGAAGTTGGGTGTTGAATGAGACGTGCTTGTTTGTGGGCGCCATGGCCTTGAAGGCATACCCTGATGGTTGCACATGCCTCTACTGGGAATTCGAGGCTCACACGGGACACATATGTTGTACTTAGACTGTCCGCATGATCCGGTCCGTCTGACCGAGCACTTACGAGGCACACGTGAGTCTGAGCCAAAAAAACAAAAGCCGAGGCTGTTTTTTGCAACACCTTGTACAGACCAGCACGTCAGACCATTAGGGACTGACGAAGCGCCTGCTACGCCAGCTCATCTTAGTCTGAACCCCCCCCCCCCCCAAAAAAAAACAATTCGGACCATGACGGACTGTGGCTTTGCCATGATTCCACTCCCCAGTATGGGGCGGCACTCAGGACTGGCGTATCTTCATTCCTGTGTCGGGTGTAACGACACGCAATGTCTGCCACCACGCCCCTTGCTGTGAGACAATCGTAGCACTGTTCAGGTCTGATACTTGATTCTGAGAACGCCACTCGAGAGGCTTACCAGCAGCACGGCTGTGCCATGGTGCTAGCCTAGGCCTGACGCCCCCCCCCAGGGACTTGCTTTAATTTTCATTCCGGCAGGGGGGAGGGGCTCCCCCCTGGACCCCCTCCCCCCCTCCCCTGGACCCCCTCCCCCCCCCCCCCCGCTCAAGCAAGTCCCCCCCCCGGCCAAAAGAAAACCAGCACCTGTGGGAGGATGATGAACTGACCCAGACAGCCCAAGAAACATTCGATAGCCGTAGATACGGCGAACCCTTGTTTACACAGTAAACAATAGTTTAATACACGTAATACATGTGTGTGACTCTTGTTGTCGTTAGAACTCTCAGAGTTTTTGGACCCTCGGCGACCCCGAATGCCTTTGTTCAGAATGTTTAGTGCCTGCCGGGGAGGTGAGGGACAGGTGCATATACCATTAAACTCAACACAACCTTCGGCACTGCTGTGGTTTGTGCTGCAGTGCAGCAAGTCAAAACAATGTGCTGACCGTATGCCTGTGCCGCGGGGGGATATGCGAGCTCAGTATCCGTTGCTCATGGCCCACAGACAAACGTATGCAACAGCAAATACGTGGCCTCATCGGCTGCTTCTGTTTCGCTGTTGCAGTCGTGGTTCTGCGCCCTGACTGAGTGGCCGGTTCAGCTGCAGGGGGCTGACCTGACTGTCCATCTGCAGACCAGCCTAAGGCCAAGATGTAGTGCGGGCCACCTGCCCCCACAACCCATGGGACCATTGGAAAATGGTTCCATTTTCTGGTTTTTGGGTGACGGTCTCGGTTTTTCTGTGATTTTGGGCTGGGGATGATTTTCACAGGTGTTGTTTGTTGTGTTGGGAAGCCAACGGGCGTGGCAGTCTCCCACTGCACAACCTGGTTTCAGACTCAGCTAATCCTCACTGCGTGTCAGATCCGCTACCACAGCCAATGTGGGATCATCGTAGCACTGGACAGCTCTGAACCTTGATTCCGAGGGGTCATCTCGAGTACTCTGAAGTGAGCGGGCTACGCCAGCTCATCTTGGTAAGGGAGGTAGGTGCAGCCTATTTCGGTTCTGCACGCGGTGCTTACCGGGGGGAGTGCAGAGACAGGGTGCGGCGCGGCCTCGTGGTCACGCCTCTCCCTTAGCCTTCCCCTCGGTGTACACAGTGCGAGAGGAGGACCCGCGCCCGTGCTCAGGTGCCCTCAGTGCTGGACCTGCCGCGTCCCGCACCCGGGACCTCAGAGCCTCTCAGGGGCATATGCGCCCTCTCTAGCCTCTCCTTGCCGACGCCGCTGCTCTGGTAATGCCCAGCGCAAAGAGGCCACGCCCAGCAGTCGCCCCCCCGCTTCACCTTCGACCTCCCCCCACCTCCCGCGCCTACAGTCCCTGTCCGGGGTGGGGGGGGGGCGAGGGGTTCTCCTCTGATACTGGCAACAGCGCCGTCGCTGCTGTGCCCGTGGCCGACGTCCGTGGACGGGCCTTTCGTGTCGGCTCCCGGGAGTCTGGAGACTGCTCCGTTGGCCGTGGGCGGCGCAGCCAGCCCTCCATGCCCCTGGCCGCTGCGACCATGTCGCCCTGCGCCAGCCGGTGAAGCCCCGGCCAAGAGATATACTGCCCCCCGCTTGCCTGGCCCGTCCCCAGCCGCGGGTGCCCCGTGTGCGCGTATCTGCAGCAGTTAGCGACCCCTTGGCATCAGCTGCAGGACGGCGCGCCATGCGGTGGGCATAATCCCCCCGTAGATCCCCTGCCCTTGCCGAGCCCCCTCCGCACGTTCGGAGTAGGTGCTGCCATTGATGACGAAGACGATGTTGTAGCTGGCGGCGGAGCTGGCAGTCCGTGCAGCGCACGCAAGACCCTTTGATAGGGTAGCAGCGGCCGGCCCCCCCGCTGCCGCCGGGCGGTAATATCAACTCCAAAAGTTGTGGAGACAACACCTCGTGAGCATGTGCAGAAGTTTTGTATGTGGTATATTTATGGCACAGGCTTCACAGCTGAGCACTTTTAGCATTTGGATGTTTTTCTGGCTGCAGGCTGCAGTGTGCCCCAACTGTGGGCCTGTGAACCGTACCCCCCCCCCCCCCCGCAAAAGCAACCACAGTACACCCATACCCCCCACGCTCTTCCCCTTACCATTGATCCCCCCTTCCCCTGAACCGAAGTCCTAGTCCAGGTTATTTGGCCGAGGAGTGCCAGCACACGCAAGGTGACTCGGATGCAGGATGGCAGCAACAGGGCGCCTTTTTCCTGTTTTGTAGCATATAAACACTGACGTGTTGACAAAATAGAGGCCATCAGGTGCAGACAATTGTATGGTAGCACACGTGTATCATACCTGTGATCATGCGGAACTGCCGGAACTGCGGAACTGCTTGGTATTGCAGTTAGAAGACAGCAGACATGTTTGTGTGTAACCGTCATTTATGAAAGTACGAAAGTAAGAACCTCAATGCATACTTGTTGAATCTTTGAATCCCTGAACTTTTGGGTTGCTTCGGCGTGGCAGTACCCACTGCACTACCATGCATTGGTACCCTCTGCAGGCACAGATCCAGGTTTGCCTTCCGGCCACACGATATATCGGGTGACTGTACTGCGCCCTGCAGCACTGATGCAGAGACCGGGTTGTGAACCCGAGAGCCTTATCGCTACTCAGCGCAGGCCTGTTGCAAAAAAAGAAGATCATGCGGAACTGCCGGACATTGCTGCATATGCATACCAGGACGCGCATATGTAGAGCGCTTTGAGACCTGCTTGCCCCCCCCCCCCCCCTGCAAAAGCACCAGCTTGTTCAAGCACAGGACCCTGTCTGACTGTCGGTTTCCTGGTTTTTTCTGACCGCGGTTTTCTGGTCAGAAATGTAACGTGGTGCGGTTATGCTCCGATTCCAGAGGGACAAGGAGGTGGGTCATGCGTGTCTCAGTTCCTCCTTGTCATACCAAAATTCTGCTTGCAACTGTGAAGAGTCTGGGGCAATGACTGATGTCTAACCCATGCACCATTGGTCCTTACCGTGATTTCCTTTCCTTTCTCCTGCTCATACCAAAGTTCTGCTTGCAACTGTTGTTGATGACAGTTTTGTCCCAAGGAATAAGAAGCCTGAGCCCATTCCAAAACCTGCATCCAATCCAAAGGGCAAGCATGTGCACTTGTTGAAGCTGATTCTTTGAAATGGATTTTGATAGCACAACCCTGTTTACCCCTGGGATGAGTGTGATATTCAGCTCCTTTTCAGCCTCGTTGTGCCTCATGCACACTGGGAAGCCTACGGGCGTGGCAGTCGCCCACTGCATCACCCGGTTTCAGACTCAGCCAATTCTCATTACGTGTCAGATCCGCTACCACAAGCATCGGGGGGATCATCGTAGCACTGGGCAGCTCTGAACCTTGATTCCAAGACGTTTGTCTTGAGTACCATATGATGAGCAGGATACGCGTGGTCTGGGCCATAAAAAAAAAGGCATGTGCAATTGCACGCTTCTGAGACACATACCGTGCATGGAATACCCCACAGAATGCTCTCTTTTCATATCACTAGGAAAGGTCAGCCAGGACACGGCAGACCCAGTGGTGATCAATTTCCGTTCCCCATCTTTTGAGTTGCCCCCGTGGCGTGGCAGCAACATCTCGCTGCACAGACACGTGACAGGAAAACAGAGTCCAAATATCCGTCCCACCGCCATGGGCGGTATGCGAGCTGTGAGGGTGCCGCCCGCGCGGTGCGCGCGGTGCACACGGTGCACCAGGGCACGTGCGTTTGGCCGCATCCATGAACCCTGATGCGCATGTGCGCTGCGCGTCACCCCCTCACTCCGTTCCAAGTCCTGGGGCTATGTTGTGCAGCATGGCACAAGACCCGGGATACTTGAATGACGCAGCGGGCGCGGTGCGCGGGCGGCACCCTCTGTGTCTCACATGGGACAAAAATATGTTGTACTTTGACCGTCGGCTGGACCCGGTCCGTCTGAACGAACACTTATGAGGCACACACTGAGCGAAAAAAAAAAGAGATGAGGCGCAAAGTTGGAAAGGGAGGGCCCCAGGGAATGCCATGCACGCAGTGCGCACGCAGTGCAAAGTTTTGGATGTCGGCCAATACTCGAACCCTAGTTTTGGCCCCTTTTGACAAGTTTTTGGTTCCATACAAGGGTTTTTTGGCCTCCCAAGCATTTAGGACGTGGCATATTTGAATTGTCAACCATTTCCTAGATTCTTGTCCATTTTGGAATGTAAATTGTGTAAATGCCCCTTCCCTGTGGCAGAGTCTGCTGGGGCTGTGTAGCCAATTCGCCGAGACCGCCACCTGAAGATCCGTGCATACTTGAGGGCAAGACAAGGGCGACATTTCCAAAAATCATTGGGCCCCAACCGTCCGGTGCTATTGAGGAAACCGGGACAATCTTTGAATCCACGCTTTGTTGCGTGGTGCATCATGGTGACCCCCGGCGTAGGTTTTGAGTTTTGATTTTGTTCCCTTTGTCGGGGACCCCCGAGAATGCAGGGGTGACGTAGCATTTCCGCCCTCTTTTGGGCCCCAACCGTCCGGTGCTATTGAGGAAACCGGGACAATCTTTGAATCCACGCTTCGGTGGGGCCCCTCGAGTCGAGTTGTTCTGATTTGGGCTTTGCTGCTTCGCCGTGCTACTGGACAGATGAGTGGTATTCTTGGGTGAGTATCCTAGCCTCTGCGTGCGCACTATGCACGCAGTGCGCACGCAGTGCGCACGCAGTGCAAACACTTAGCCCCAGGGTTTCTATTCCACAGCTCCTGATGCCCCTGATGGGCAGTGAGACGTCCAGAACATGCTGAAGTTTGTCTGCGCATTGTGTTCCGGTGCCCTGTTGTGACAATGGTGGTTAACGGTGAGGTGTAGGCAGGTGTTCGCCACATGCATTTGGTACCTCGTGCCACGCGCAAGCACTGGCTTGTCTAAGCATGGGACCCGTCCGACCGCCGTATTCCTGCTTTTCAGTGTGCTTGTGCAAGGGGGAGGGGGGTTGCATGCCTATTTCAGGAAGCAACACTGCATGGGCTTCCACAGACATGATTGTCTCGACGTCAACCCCAGCCAGCATCTGGTAATGACAACCGGCCCTGATCCTGTGTGTATCTCACAGGACTGCAAACTACCCCCCCCCCCCCCTTGCGCAAGCACTGGCTTGTCTAAGCACATGAGCCTGTGTTACTGTCGTTTTGATGGAATTTTCTGACCACGGTTTTTATGGTCAGAAATGTAACATTATGCGATTGTGCTTCGCTTGTAGATGGAAAGGGGGGCTTGATCATGCTTGTGGTAGTTCCTCCTGCTCATACCAACATTCTGCTTGCAATTACAACCCAATGATGTCCCTGTTGATGTGATTTTCAGCCATGGCTCATGTTGCTACACCTGGCATGGCTGTTACGTACATCCGGTCCACCGGCAAGCATTTGCAATTGTTCAAGATGAGGCGCAAGGTGGGCAAGGGCTTCTATTCCACAGCTCCTGATGGCCCTGATGGGCAGTGAGGACGTCCAGAACTCGCTGAAATTTGCCTGCACATTGTGTTGTAGTGCCCTGTTGCGACAATTGTGCTTAGGGTGAGGTATGGGCAGGTTTCCGGTGACATACGTTCTTTTGGTACCGCGCGTCGCGCGCAAGCACGGGCCTGTCTAAGCACGGGAGCCCGTGTTACCGTCGTTTTGATGCTTTTCAGGGTGCTTGCGCAAGGGGGGGCGGGGTAATCACCAGACGTTATGCCCTCCTTGTCTGTGCACGGGTGGCAAAAGGGTTTCCGTAACTCAATATGGGATATGGGGGTGGGGGGTGCATGTTCTGCCAATAAGGTTGATGGGGGGGGGTCCTGACCAAAAACTCAATGGGGGATACTTTTGTTGGACCAAAAAGGGATTTTACAAGGGGCTAGGGTCGCGAGTACTGTGAAGTGAGCAGGCTACACCAGCTCATCTTAGTCTGAACCCACAAAAAAAGGATTTTACAAGGGGTTGGACCCCGAGTGTAAGCCCTTGGGCTACCGTACAGAAATGAATCTGTAGAGCGGGTGAGAGGTGTGTCCCATACACCCCCCCCCCCTTTTGCATGCACAGCCTTGTCTAAGCACGGGGTGGGCGTTGAACCGCTGTTTTGAGGAAATTTTGGGACCGCTGTTTTTGTGGTCCAGAATGGAGGATTGGGTGTTTGCAGTGTGTTTGTACAGGGAAACAGGGGCTCAGTCGTGTTTGTGATAGTGCATTGTGTTCATTGTGTACAACATTGTACCACACATTGCAATCCAATGCTGTTTGTTCTGATGTGATTTTCAGCCATGGCCAACAATGTTATTCCTGGCATGGCTGTCACGTACGTTCGAAGCACTGGGGGACATGTTTCTGCCAATATTTTTGGTCCCTCTTGTCATGGGGACAACCCCCCCCCCCCCTTGTATAAGCTACGCCCTTGTCCAAGCTACAGTAGGCGTAGGGTGACTGTATTAATTTGGGACCTAATTTTAATTCGGTACCAAACGTAGTGCAGCCGCATAAGACATGGGTTTGGTGACGGATTTGCGAGTCACATAGAGTCATGGACACATTTGTTGTGAGTGTTTGCCATTTGAACCCAGATAGCTCTGATTTTTGGGATGTTTGTGCATTATATGCCCCTTTCTTGCACTGGCTCACCATGCAATCCTCTCTTTTTGAATCTGGGTGCTCGGTGTTGGTAGTTGTATGTGTTGCGCGCAAGCTACGCCCGTGTCCAAGCTACAGTAGGCGTAGGGACCGTATTAATTTGGGACTTTGGCGTAGCTTATACAAGGGGGGGGGGGGTACATCCATTTGAAGGACATGCGGAATGGGAGGAAGATTGAGCATAATGCCGCTTTTGATAAAGTGCTCTTCCCCATTCGCAGCCCATTGCCCTCCCCATCTAAGGCCCCCCCCCCCCAACCCGTTTGCTGTCACGTTTGTCGCGCGCATGCACGGCCTTGTCTAAGCGCGGGGGTGGGCGTTGAACCGCCGTTTTGACCTGACTTTTGGGACTGCGGCCGTGCTTGCGCAAGGGGGGGGGGGTACAGGCCTGCGTGGTGTTGATAAAAATAAACATTTGCGAGGTGCTTTGTGTTCTCAGGGTCAACAAATCAAAAAAGGGGGGGGTCCTTTCTTCAGACCCCCACCCTCCTCCTACCAGCCATGACTGAGAACTTGAGCCTACTGGCGGGGTTTTGGCCCAGAACTCGGGACTCCCCTATTCTGCGGGTGCCACATCGCAAAAGGCAATGGCATATCCCATGGGGAGTATCTGCACCGTGTGTGGCCCATGTGCTACACTTGCAGCGAGTACACCCATACTGGCCTGAATCTTACCCCCTCCCACAGTGGCCCCTCAGGAGAGCAAATCCATTGGCCACAGGAATTGCAAACACCCTTCACACAGAGATTGCACCATGAAGCACAGAGGGCATGTTGACATATCTGAAAGGGAGCAACATACAGCTGTAAACTGAGTCAAACCCTTCAGCAGCCTTGTCAGTTTTAACAAACACAATGAGGAGTGGCTGTGGGCGAAACCACGGGTGCTTGGTCATGCCCGATGGCTGAATCTTCCGGTTGTGCGTGTGCCGCGTCAGGTGATGCCCCGGAACTAACATACCCCTAAATTGCCCTCGTGTTTTCTTATTTCCAGGTTCATCTAACAGCATCTCTAGCCATGTTCATCTAACAACATCTCTGGCCATGTAATTTGGTTTTCCTCCATCAGACTCGTGTCGCCATCACACAGCCAGTCTCTTTTGCGGACCACTCCTGCCCCACAACACTCCAGGCAACAACCCCATGTAGGCAACTGGCATGGACAAAGACAACAAACAGCAAAGCAACACATGATAAACACGCAACACGCAACACATGATAAAAATGATTGTCGGGTGACTAGCCGCATGTCTTACGCCACTGCGACACATTGACAAACTAAAGTTTTGCCACCCGTTGACCAGCATACTGGCACACCAATTTACAGCCTCTGGACCATCCTAGAGCACTACTCCATTCCTCCTTTATCCTGCATGATATCTTGGCTAGAGGATGCTAGCAAAGGGCTGGGTCGGCATTCATGTACCCCCCACCCCCCTTGCACAAACAACAGTAAAGTGGTGAACAATTGCGGAACGACACCTTGCGTTATTTGGATAAAGGCATTGTCGACGTGCACCCTCACAAGACAGGAGCAGTGACAAGAAAAGGTACATGAGGTTACAGTCCAAGCAAAACTACAAGTACCAATATTTCTTAGTGTGCTAGCCCCCCCCCCCCCCTGAACCCTGATCTGGTTTGCGCTGCAGTGCAGCAAGGCAAAACATTGAACTGAGTGTCGTGATGACCATGCGCCTGTGACACATGGGCATATGCGAGCCCAGTATCCGTTGCCTCATGGCCCTCCTGGACCCTGGTGTCAAGATGCCATATAGAACTTGACATGTCATGCCATGGAGGCCGATTTCCTCTTGAGACACCTATGACGCACCAACAGCAGCAAAGGTTAAGGTGCAGGCGTTGGGGACTGTGGGATGTTAGCAAAGGCCAAAAAAACAGGCTGTTGAATGATTACTAAGTTGGTGGATTGGTGTGTGAATAGTTGCAATTTGAAATGGGCCACTCAGCACATCTCACTGCAGAATGTTGTACAATTTGGAGAGCCGCTGGGGATGCAAATTTTATTGTGTGCTAGTGCAGCTTAGTTTGGAAGCTGATAGGCAGAGCAAGTGGACAACCGGTGATGGGAGTTGATGGGAGTGCGATGGACAAGGAAGGAGCGAATAGGAATGCGTATGGTTGTGGTCTAAGGGGTGTTAGCGGAGATTGCCACATTTGGTTCGTGTGCTTTTGCAAACTCATAAGAGGTGTCTAGATGTCAAGCAGGAAATGGACTCTCATGACATTAGTGTTGATGGAAGTTCTTTGACCAGGTCCGTGGTAGCTCCAGCTACATGGATGTGACAGTCTACACCAAGTCTTGCCCCTTGTGGTGTCCTTCTTGAGGACACACCTCACTTGTGTGAAACTAAAGGTCTCAAGATGGAGGTCATACATGGTTCTGGACCCAATGCATGCGCTTGTGGCTGTGGACCCTGAGAGGGGCTGCTGCACACACCTACGCCGGAACACAAAACAAAACTCATTCAGAGATGTCTAGATGGAGGGGCAAGGCACTCTGCCCATGGGCTAAGCTCCCAAACATCATATCCTTCCCATTCATGTGCTTTTGCATGTTACTACAAAGTAAGCTAAGGGGGCACAACTGCACCTAAAGGCTTACATGTGTACCAATGTACTGGTACCTAAACTTGGTGCCCCACACTCCAAGGGTAAGGTACAAGAGGCCTGAATCTCATCCAAAACTGGACCACAAGACACATTTAACAATACAAGCCACGAACTTAAGGCATTACTTGGAATTGACGCAAAGTGACTCAATAGTTTAGGGAAGCATCCCGAGCAACATTCTAGTTGAACTTGAGCAACTCAGTGAAGGGTTCATGGCCCACACAATGTAGCGTCTACGTTTCCCATGATAGACCCAACCGAAAGTATCATGGGCCACTGCACAAACCCACAAGGAGTGTTGCTGCACCCGGCCCATTTCAATCTAATCTAGACCAAGAGGGGTTGTAAAGCAACGGAGATTGAGCTACTCAACGCCCCGGTGACTACGGTTGCTACAAATTAGTGCCGAAGGTTGCCTTGTGGTCAATCAGTGGGTCATCCAATGTTGGCTAGCTCAGTTAGACATCCAAGTGGGATAGCCCCTACGCCGAGCACTATCATGGCTGCCATCACTTGGACTGTTAGTGTTAGCACCAAGGCATGCAATATGGAGTTCTCCACTATCCCCCTCCCATTGTTCCCACACACCATCTTTCGCTTGCCAAACCCCACTATAGAACTTGTTGGAACAATCACATATTCGTTTCCATCCTATCTCGGCCCATATGTCTTGAACTAATTGCACTTGCCAAACTTGTGGCAAGGCTTTCTCAGCCCCTGTACCCAATGGTCCGTTGCATGTCAAAACAGTAATTTTGTGTAAATGGTGCAGTGGTTTGTGCTGCTGCCAGGCCCATGGATGGGCGCACGAAGGATATTGCCAAACCATGCAAAATGCCGCAATTTTCACCTACTTGTGCCCCCCCCCCCCTTTGCACAGAATTCTCCCTTGCATAGAAATTGGGGGGGGGGGGGCAAGGGAATCATCCCTTGCAAGTTTGCAAATTTACACAAAACATTTGATATTGGCCTTCTCCGGTGCGTTTGCTAGATGGCCAAGGTGGTATTATTGGCGCATTGCTATGCACTTCCGGTTTCTTGTAGCCAAGGCACTCCACTTTACCTTCTATCATGTAGAACACTTCAGTTTTTCGTTTTGACGACATGCAACCTATGTGCCTGGATGACCTCCTATCACGCGAAGTCAGCCGCCCAATGAACACAGACTATCCATGTGGTCCTGACGAAAACTGGGAAGTACCCATTCGGTGGTTTCCTTGACAGCGACCCGCCAACGACTCTTAGTGCACAACCAACCGGATGCAGCTTGGATGATAGCGTGGATGATAGCCATGATAGCCATGATAGCTATGAGGTGCCAATGGTACCCTTAGGGGGAGCCTTAAGCGCAGTGCGCGCGTAGTGCAACTATTTGGGTGTCTGGCCGTACTAGAGACCCATACTTTGAGATACTAGGGGCCCCTAGGGGCATCATGGTGACCCCTAGCGGAGGTTTTGACTTCTGATTTTGTCCCCCTTTGTTTAGGGATCCCCGAGAATGCAGGGGTGACGTAGCATTTCCGCCCTCTTCACTACGCGCAATGCCGTTTGCGACTCTCTTGCCTTGATTGTGTTTATGCTTTACATTATATCTCTGCAGAGTGGCGAAGAGCCATTTCCACTCAGGGGGACAAGCACACATCGGACGGCCAAAGATTCCATTGGGAAGTGGAAGTATTGAAGCAAGTCCAATTATCCGATACAAGGACGCGATTAAGGCTCGTGTGAGTACCATGTACGTAAGGGAAAGGGCATTCATGGATCAGGTTCCATGCAAGTTTGCCCCAACCCAACCTCCATCGCTAAAAATGGTGCAACCCACGCCTTTTCATGGCTTTTCCAGTTGTGCATGATGTGTGTTATGTGCAACTTTCTTGAGCTGGAGCAGTTTGGGTCAGCTAATTCTAAGGGCGTTTCCAAGGGGTGTGCTTGGGGGCTCTTCGGGGGGAACATAGTCTAAAAGTAGCGCGCAGTGCGCGCGCAGTGCAAAGATTCCCCCTTAGAGAGTGTTAGGGGCAAGATGACACCTCCCTCACCAAAGTATATCAGGGTCTGTAGGGCCCTCCTAGTGCTAACTAGGGTGAATGGCAACCCCCCCTTCCAAATGAGGTAGGACCTCCCCCTGCAACATCATTTGTATCTGTATCTGTGGACGTGAGACGCTGAGCTGGCGAGGCAAAGTGGTGGCTCTGCTGAAGAGGATGTGTTATGCCACACCTTGCATTGGACCTCTTTCACAGCCGGTGTAGTGAATTGGGTACGGCAGCACGGAGGAAACAAGTAACAACACCCCCCAAACAAAATGCTAAGCCCTGGCCGGCCAACCACGGAGCTGTTGCTTTTGTTTTTGTGTGAATTATGGTAGGGGAGAGCTCCCAGATGCAAAGCTTATGGCTAATTGGCACCCAGATGCAAGGTTCTGGCTAACCGGCACCTGTGGGAGGGGGTAAAGCTGACCCAGGCGGCCCATGAAACATTCGATGGCTGCCTTGCGCGGTGACCTCAAGGCAACATTCAGGCAGGGCCGTCCTTAAGGACCCCAAGATTTTTTTTTTTTGTTAAGGACAGGCCTTAAGGACAGCCCCTAGAGGCCTTTTTGCCCTGGCCGAACGTGGGCCATGTCTACCCCCCCGGCCCTCTTTTGGGCACCACTTCTGATTTTGCCCCCCGCTCTGCAGCGGCGGGGCTCCCCGATACGGCAGGGGTGAGGTAGCCACTTTGCCCACTTGTGGGCCACTTCTGATTTTGCCCCCCGCTCTGCAGCGGTGGGGCTCCCCGATACGGCAGGGGTGAGGTAGCCACTTTGCCCACTTGTGGGCCACTTCTGATTTTGCCCCCCGCTCTGCAGCGGTGGGGCTCCCCGATACGGCAGGGGTGAGGTAGCCACTTTGCCCACTTGTGGGCCACTTCTGATTTTGCCCCCCGCTCTGCAGCGGTGGGGCTCCCCGATACGGCAGGGGTGAGGTAGCCACTTTGCCCACTTGTGGGCCACTTCTGATTTTGCCCCCCGCTCTGAAGCGGTGGGGCTCCCCGATACGGCAGGGGTGAGGTAGCCACTTTGCCCACTTGTGGGCCACTTCTGTTTTTACCCCCCAATCTGAAGCGAGCGATCAGCACTGCAAAGGGAAAGGTCAAGCTGTGGTACGATGCACTGGATGATCTGGTGTCCTTCTTGGCCTGCTTCTACAGGACCAGCTCCAAGCGCATGCGGGGGTTGTGGCGCAAGGGGGGGAAGTTTTGTTTCTCCCGCCGCACTGGTGTGCGTTGGGTGGAAGCGATGTTCCACGAGCTGGATATCGTGCTAGAGAACTTGCCTGCTGTTGTGGAACACTTGCCCGAGTACATTAGTCATGAGGCTGACCTGGGGCGGAGGGAGAAGGCCGAGGGCTTGTTCGATGCACTTTCACACCCCCTCTTCAAGTTGACGGCAGCCTTTTTTTGCGATGTTTTTGCTGTGGTTTGTGCCACAAGCAAGAAAGTTCAAGCGACCAAGGGGGCACGGGTCGCCGCCGTCCAGGGTTTGATGAACGTGATGTGCACACAGCTGTTGTACACCATGCGTCATGTCGTTCCAGGGGGGTGGGAGGAATCGTTGGGTGTTGACGTAGGGAGTAGCATCATCAAGGGTAGCCGGATGAAGTTTCTTCGCAGTTTGATTGAGGACGTGCAGACACGATTCAAGCGAGCTGAGTGGGATGGTAGTGCTAACCTGGAGGATTGGGTTGAGGCAAGCTCGTGTTCGTGTGTTTAGCTACGTGACGGCTACGGACTTTGGCCAAACCACGGAGCGCATGTGTGAGACGCTGTGGGTAAGGTGCAATGGGGAGGCACCAGAGGATTGGGGGCCCTTTGAGGTTTTTGATGAGTTGCGCAAGACCCCTTTCCGCCCGCGCAAACGGAAGCAAGGGCATGCGGTTGAGGTGGAAGATGGTGGTTTGCTTGGGTTTGCGGCTTTCAAGGATTTGGCAGTTTCTTTGGAAGAGGATGGTGAGGCAGAGGTTCCGTTGGACATTCGAGATTTGTGGGTTGTCCCCAAGAGGGCTACACGTGACGCCGACATTGGTGATGTGTATGGGGTTGAGTTGGAGGGTGAGGACGAAGACAGTGAGGACGAGGATATGGAGCAGGCAGGTGCAGTTGCCAGTAGCTCCTCTTCTGACCTTCGTAACCCCTCAGCTGTCCCCTCCACCTCTTCTAACCCTGCCGCGCAGTTGGTGTTTCGGTATGATGTGGATCAGGCGGTGTTGAACGCAATGGAGAGGGGGAGGTTGCATGAGTGGACGAAGGTTGAGTTTAACGCCATTTGTAGGAAGCATGGTTTGAGTGTGGGCGGGGGGAAGGGTGAGCTTATGGAGCGTGTCAGGGTGCACTTCCAGAGGTTGTACCAGCAGTAGGGAGTTTGTTTCCAGCTGTGCCACCGGCGATGGAACATTCGGGTGGTCGAACGCTACATGACTGTATTTGATCAGAATATTTGCTCTTGTTCATGTTGAATTGTGCAGGGTGTGAGGTAGGGTCATGCAACACATGTGGGGCTAGGATCATATGGTTGTGTGCTGAGACCAATTTGGGGCTAGGGACTCGTGGTTCAACAATTGGGAACACCGGGGTGAAGACATGTACTGTCCGCGGGCTCTTTTGAAATTACCCCCGACTGGACGGGATTTTTTATTTTTTTTTTGCGTTGAGGACAGCCCTGCATTCAGGACTAGTCTGGTTTGTGCTGCAGTGCAGCAAGGCAAAACAATGAACAGAGAATGGTGGCTATGACCATATGCCTGTGACATGGGGGTATATGCGAGCCCAGCATCCGTTGCTCATGGCCCTACAACAGCACACTATGGTGTGCAACCAGCATGCAACCTAACCCGCAACTGCCACCCAGAAGTAGAGAGCATCGCCAAGCAGCCGCAGAACAAACATAACCACAGTCAGCGGTGAAGCCTCTAGCTCTGTCGGCGCCAAAGGCTCTTTACCACGTGGTCCCACTGGGACACAGGGTTAAAGATCCAATAGCCTTCAAGCCCAAGGCCTATGCTCCATGAACAAATGCACTCTCTCTCTCACTTCAGTTTTTCGTAATTTCAGTCATGGATTAGGTAGAAAGATTAGGTACCACGGGATGGAACGAAAGCTTTGTGCATGGATTGTAGCACGAAGGAACAAGCAGGTCATCGTGACCATGAAGATGTGCTAGCTTTGGCCGGGGAATGGGACAGTGCAATCATCTTGCGTGGCGGTTACCTACTGCACTAGAGAGCCCTCTGTTATATGCATATGAACTCTGGGTCTTTGCCGCGTGCCCTGTATTGCAAGGATCCATTTTATCATATGCTGGAGTCGCCCATGTTTCCAAGAACTGTCTTGAGTACCCTATGGACTTCTGGAGTCCGTCAATAAAACAGGAACGGGATAGTGCAATCAGACAGTGAGATTGTGTGGGCAAAGAGTGCACACGGAGTATGGGGACTGGCAAATGTTTTTGCCAGCGGAAAATTGTACTTCACCTGCGATGTTCCTGAGGCAAATTGCTTGCCACAGGGGCTGTGCAGCCAAACCTGCTGCCCAGGTGGCAGCCAAGCCTGCAGCCCAGCCCATTGCAAAGCTATGTGCACATGGATCAGCCGAGGAAGCAACCGCCCCCTGCTGCGGGTTGCTGTGCTCTCATATCATGTTTTCTGCATTGCATTCTTTTGCTCCCCACCTCCACTATATGCCTTTGCTTGCTATGCACAACCCATGGCCCCCCTCCCCTGCCAACTGCCACATTTGTGGCATCCAGCGCTGAGCATAATGCACTTTCTTACACTGCTGGCTGCCATCGCCTGCATGGCCGTCGTAGACGGCGCCGTGCTGCGCAATGCGACAAGCCTGGGCGGCGTGCCGACCATCGACTTCAGCTGTTCCAAGCCGGGCGATCTGCTGTCCGGACAGAAAGTGACCCTGAGTCCCGACACCATCAAGGGGAACGAGCATGTTAACGTCACTGCCATTGGGCATCTGGCCTCTGATGTCAACGGGGGGTCCGTTCATGTGGCAGTGGCGCTGGATGGCATCCCATTGTTGTCGCTCCAGCTTGACCTGTGCAAGACTCTGGCCAAGGTTGGGCAGAGCTGCCCGTTGAAGGCTGGTGATTCCAAGGTCACACTCCGTCTGCTGTTGTGTGGAGCTGGATTCTGTTTTTGCAGGGAAGAGGGGCCGGTGGCATGTTCCAGAAACTCTGGTAGGGTGCTGCATCGGGGCTAGGCCGGTTCTGGGTCATGTAGCTTTTTACCACCGCTGGCCTCCCCATGTGACTAGTGTCAACTGTCATATTGCACGGATTTGGTCAACACCTCCTTCACGTGCGACAATTTCACAGTGTTACTGAAATTGTCACGTGCATTTGCAAAAATGCCATGTCGTCTGTCACATGTTGTCGGGCTGTTGGAGGACAGGGAGCATTGGTGTCTCTGCGGACGCTCTTATGGCGGGAGCCTTGGAGGAGCTGGTGAGGGGGCCTCGGTGGGGGCTTTGCCTGGACGAACAACCCAAAAAAGGTACCCTGCCCACCCCTTGAAATCCCCCCCTTGAAATCCCCCGCCCCCCCCAGGGGGGGAACCTTCACATCATGAACCCCCTCCCCTGGGGGGGGGAACCGTCGTGACAAAAGGGGGGAGATTTCCCTTTGAGATTTCAGGGGGGGGGGGGGGGCAGGGTAGCTCGCAGTACAATGATCCCTCCAACCGTGCCTTTTTCCTCCCACCATCGGTTGCCCTTCACGAAGTCGGGATGCGTCCCATATATTCTGCTATTCCCCTTGTACAACACTATCCCCCCCACCCTGTGCGCTGTGTGATTGTGACCATGATTGTGTTCCCCCCCCGGGGGGGGGGCGGGTTGGGTTCGTGGGGGGCTGCACCAGAAAGCGGGACTGCTTGACGTGGTGTGCGCGGTGCAGAGACTAAATTGCACCCATGGACCCGTGTTGCGAAGGTATCGTCACAGTCTTGGGGCACTTTCCATGTGGGGGGTTGGGGGGCTATGTTTGTTTCACGAACAGGGTCTGTCCGTTGCAGTCCTGTCGGGTCTGCGCATGTGCTATGTGCAGCCTGCAGCCTGCTGTTGAGTAGCTGTAATTTGTGGGCCAAACTGGGGGAGCGTTTGCCCTATCAATCCCTGGTGCACTACTTTTGTGCCAAGTATCCCAACTTCAGCCCCAGTTTTACTCTCCCCTAGAGAAGCCCCGCAAGCAAACCAGAGTCAACCCCAAACCCTTCCCTGGCAAAGTCGGGTTTTCAGCTCTGCGGGGGCGGGGGTCAATAGAGCCCCACAAAACTCGGGGGGGTGGGGGGTGGGACAGGAGGGGGTGCGCGACAGGGGCACCTAGGAGGGCCAACAGACAGGGGGAGGAGCAACACAGACACACAGAACGCGGGAGCCACACCAGGAGGGACAAGGGTGAGCACAGCAAACAAGGAGGAGGGGCACAGCAAGGCAGGAGAGGCAACCAGAAAAGCGGGAACAGGGAACCAGAATGGAGTGGATGGCAGAGCGTGCGCATGGGAGGCAGCGACAATAAAGGGGATGGCTTGGCCAGCCAGCCCCGTCGCTACCAGGTGCCAGGGCAACCCCTGCTCCGGCATCAGGTGGGGTGTGTGTCCCGCAGCCCAGATGGGCTGTCTGTGCAACAGGAGCGGGAGCCCATCAGGGGCAGACCAGCCGTGAGGGGGAAAAGGACATATACTGGACGGCCGGGACAGCGCGTGGAGGAACAGGGCACCTGGGCCTCACACATACAGAAACACAGCGAGGCAGGCTACGGACGGCCTGTGGACAGAGGCGCGTGGACAGCAAAAACAGTCAAACGACCCCGGCAACAGTCAGCACATCCTCAATACGCCAATTATTGGGCGCCGTTGACGCGCAAACGGCACACCATGTCACATTCAGCGCAGCCCCAACACACCAACTGCTGGGCTCCGCGAACGCGGAAACGACACCAGCAAGAGCACCGGCCGCAGCGGCCGACAGAACGCAGCGACCCGACGCAACATGCGAAGGGACAAACAGGTGACTGTCCAGGGCCCCGTAAAGGAGCAACAGCGAGACGGAATGTCACACAGGAGGGGGGATGGGAAAAAGGCTCAATTGACAGGACCATTTATCAGTTATTATGAATGAACCCTGCAGCCAAAGGCGCCGAAAAATTTTTTGGGCCATTTTTTTTCCACCAAATACATGGCAAATGATGAGTTTTCTGAATCTTCTCGATGCGCTGATTCC
The DNA here is from genome assembly GCA_964036045.1 of Eutreptiella sp. 'Long Island Sound 2002'. Classification (NCBI taxonomy): domain Eukaryota; phylum Euglenozoa; class Euglenophyceae; order Eutreptiales; family Eutreptiaceae; genus Eutreptiella; species Eutreptiella sp. 'Long Island Sound 2002'. The sequence goes on from OZ038386.1 coordinate 57,596,855, forward strand.
AAAAATCCCATTTTGATTTCTTGCCGAATTTTAGCTCCAGGTCACCTCCGGGGCCGGGGGGTCAGTATTGGTAAGAGTTTGGTGGTCCTGTCAATTGAGCCTTTCTGGGTGTCTAGCCAGAGGGCTGTATGCCCCCAGGAATTGAAAGCTGCCTTCCGGTGCAAAGCACACACCAAAGGACCAAATGTGTGAATTCCCTTTGCACAACACATGTGACATGTGCCTAATAAACAGTTTTGTCGCCACAAGGTGGTCAATACCCTCTGTGAAATGATTAGTATTATATCCACCACAAAGCCTGGTGGTGTGCTTCTACCTGCACATTGTGTAGACCTCCACCTTATCCCCTCCATCATCTTGCGTGGCAGTTCCGTTGCATTAGCAACCTTCCACATATGAGGAGGAACGTGTTCCCATGTTCCATAAGGGGGGATGGACCAGGTATAGAATTGGTAAAATGTGTCATAACGAAAGGAAAATGGGGACAATGGATTGAAAGGATGAAACAGGTTGAAAAGATTCAGCCCATCAAACCACTAACTTTCCCGGTGCAACTGTTCGCAAACATGTGCCAAACACCTCCTTAATGAATGATCATCCTGAAAACTGGCAGAAAATAGGCTTTTGTTGGACACTAAGGGGGAGCGGCACGCACCGTGAGCGCACCGTGCGCCTTTTTTATTCAGATAATTTACCCGACACCATTGTTCTCTTTGTTGTTGCCCCATGAGGTGCCAGATTGCTGAGCTGGTACCCCATTTCACCCCACATGCCCTGAGGACTGCATTGTACATGCTATTCCCTGGTCTATAGCTCAGCAACACAATGTCATTGTCTTGGGTTAGCACCGGTATCCCAGTCTTCTACAACCGCAGCAGTGCAAATGAGCGGGTGCCAATGTTGCTGTCCAGTGCCTTTCTGTGAGGGTCTGTTTGGGGGGTGTAATTGCCCAAAACCGTGCACCTGTGCCCACTAAATTGGACGTAAGATGGGCTAGACGGCCGAAAATCATACAAAACTTGTTGCACGTGATGCGCATTTGCTCTGTGGTAGTTTTGAGCTCCTCGGATCATGATTTGAAGCCAGGGTGTCCACACAAATAATGTTTTATTGTCTGCTGCTTGCTGCTGCTGCTGCTGCTGCTGCTGAAGTACACTACTCACCTTTGGACCCAAAATGGGTTGTGCAACCTCCAACGGGAGAGACCCAGCTCAGTAGCCTCCCCTTGCAGCCCCTTGCCTTCCATCTACCCCTGAGTTGTGCAGCTATGTGGTTACGGTACTGCCCCTCGCACCAGTTGCCTAAAACAGGGAAGAAGGAAATGCAGGCTTTGTTTAGGGCTGGTGCCAGAGGCACCTGACCATGCACCCCAAAGTACCCCCCCCCCCCGTGTCCATCCCCCCCCCCTGTCCATCCCCCCCCCCCCCAGGGGGGGAACCGTCACTTGGCCCATGAACAATAAAAAATCAATAGGAAATCACAGGCGCCGAAGAAAATTTTTAGTTGGGTTATACTAGAATTGGCTGGTCGGGAGTGGTGTACGGTTCCCCCCCCCCCCAGGGGGGGAACCGTCACTTGGTGACGGTTCCCCCCGGGATGGGGGGGAACCGTGTACCCTGGGGGGGGGGCTGGGCATGGGGGGGGAGGGGTACATTTCAACCTGGAACATACCGCAAGCCCCATGCGAGCCCCAGGGTATACCATGAGCCGTGGTGCATACCGCAAGTCCTGGAGTATGGCAATTCTGTGTTCAGCTTGGACCGGGTGATTCTCTGGGGCCCACAATCCACAGATGGGGGAGGAGGTTGCGGTCCTGCCTCTTTCTGCAGCGCACAAGACTGGAACAACATGTCAACGGGAGGAAGTGGGGTGGGAGGGCAGGGCTCTGGAGCAGCTCAGCCTTGGACGGCAGTGCCCGCCGCCCCTCCTCCTCCACACAGGGCACCCCCTTGACCCGCGACGTGCCACTTTGCACCGCCTCATCCGCAGGTGACAATGGGTGTGCAGATCCCAGAAATCCCGGTTGCAGGGACCGTCAAAGCCGATGTCACCGTCACCACCAACGACGCCCCGCCCAAAGAGGTCACATGTGTGACCATGTCCTGCAAAATCCCGTAGGCCATCTGCTCCGCCCTCTCTGACGCCCCGGTCCGCCCCGGTTGGCGTCCGTTCACAGAGCGTCCCGGTGGACACTGTCCATCCGTGGCCCGTCCCCGGTCGGCGTGATTCCGTCCCTCGGGGCTGCGTCGCAGGAGGCAGTCAAGATCGACGGTCCCCTCTCTGGCGTGGAGGAGGGAGTATGCCATGCGGGATTTGCTCTCCAAGACAATCCCGGGAACGCCTCCGTGGTCCTTTATTGGACATGCATGGCTTCATGGGGGGGTTTTCCTCCTTTATTTCCAGCCGTACCCGAAACACAATTTTTCAGGCCCACCCTTTCAGACCAGACTTGTCACTAGCGCCCCCACAGCGCCGCTAAGTTTCGCTGGGACTCACCCCTGCGCCATCGGCTACTCCGCACTACCGGCCTCTGCTACACCCCGGGCTCAACAAGAGAGAGAATGAGAGAGAGAGAGAGAGAGAGCTGCACCCGGTGTGCAACTTGCTGGGACTCGGCTCTTTGCAATTGTGTCTGCGGACGCGAGTGGCAAGTCTGCCCCTGACCCATTGCCTGCAAACCGCCCAGAGGAAAAGTGTTGGACGGAACACAGTCGCTGTCTGACCGGCGGTCAACGTTTGCCGATTGCCTCCGCCCAAGGGGGTGCTCTTAGCGCAGTGCCCGCACGGCGCAAACTGTGTGTGCGTCTAGGGACTGACAGCGTCTATGCAGAAGCCTCCCGGAATGAACAGCAACTGAGGTTTTGTGCTGTTGTGGGGGCTGTTTGGGAGGGTGTCCCTCTTGGGATGCTTCACCGGTGTTTGGCCCCTGATAGCAAGCCCAGGAAGTATCCAGTTTTCCGGATACCTCCGGATACCTCCATTTCCCCCATTTTTCCATCCGGATACTTGGATACCAGGTTTTGTATTAACGGCCCTGTGGGGAAGCAGGTTGGAAAATGGGACCTGCCCGTGTCCCATTTTTCACCCATTTGCCCCCCATTTCTACACCATTTTCCTCCATTTTTCTTTCTTATTGGAACAGTTTCATACATTTTCCATGATGTATTTGTAACAACTTCCCATTTCCCCCCATTTTTCTCCATTTCCCCCTCATTTTCCCCCATTTCCCCCCCTTTTCCCCATTTCCCCCATTTTTCCGTGGCCGTTTGGATACTTGGATACTCCGGATACGGATACTTCCGAGGCCTGTGATAGTCAGCACGATGTGCGTGCGGTGCATGTGCTGTGACGCTCGCGATGCCACATGGCACAACATCGGGCGTTGTGCTTCTCGGCAGGTCAGGTAAGTCTCAACACCTTTGGTGATGTCTGCCCAGGTCCAGACTTTCTAACGCGTTGCTGTGAATAGACTTGTCGCCCGAGCCCCCGTGCACTGCAGTGGCCAAGCAGTTTCAGAGGATGGAAGCTGGCGCTAAGGGAATGCCATGCATGCAGTGCACACGCAGTGCGAAGTTTTGGATGTCGGCAAATACTCGCACCCAAGCTACCTTTTGGTGGTAAAACATTGATCCTGTGCCCTTGGTTTCCTATGAAGGAAAAGTGCTTCCATAAATAGTCAAATATTTGTGGATTGTTCATTTTTCTGAAATGGATTCCAAGGAAATAATACGGTCACCACCAACCGTATTACTTGGGTGAGTATCCCAGCCTCTGCGTGCGCAGTATGCACGCAGTGCGCACGCAGTGCAAGAACTTCCCCTAAGTCCAGCTTCTGTGTCTCTATGACCACGGATTGTCCATGGTCTCCGTGGTGGCTCAGCATCATGTTGGCAAAGGTTGGTAAAGGACTGTCGATGTCGCACTTCGAAACGCAGTTGCAAGTGGATGCCTGCTCCTTGTGTGCGTGTGCTTGCGGACAGGGGATGGGGCTATGTGTGTGCTTGCGGACAGGGGGTGGGGCTATGTGTGTGTGCTTGCGGACAGGGGGTGGGGCAAGGCAGGTAGATTTGTCTTGTGTCAATGGGTTGCTACCCGACCTGACCGCCTGTAACAGCTCCCACCACCTGTGGCCTCCCTCGCGGGGGCTTTGGCAGCCGCCTCTTTGTGGCGGATGGCGGGGGGGGGGTGGGGTGGGCATAAAGGTGGGGTGAGTGTGCCGGTTTGTACTACCGGGTGCACGTACTTGGTCGCCTTGTGGGGAGGGAATCTTCCACTCGGGGATAGGGGGGCTAGTTGTCCACCCATTGGGTAGGGGATGCAGGGGGCGGGTTCCAAAACAATGCCAGGGGTGGGGATGAGGGGGCGTGGGGCTACTGGGCAGAATTTCATCGTGCGGGCAATCTTGCCGTGCCCAACAGCACCAATGTGCAGTCTTTGGTGGCGATAGCGTCGTATTTGGGCATCATCCCCGACACACCCCATGCGTGTGGAGGCGTTCTGAGCGGTCAGGGGCCATGTTCTGTCACCCGCGCGGCGATGCTTTCCGGGGCAAAGCAGGGCTACGTGGGGCTGAAGGCACCGTTCACAGGGCGCGCACTGTGTGAGTCCGGAGGATGGGGATGGCCCCGCGGCTTGTCCAGGTCTGCCACTGGACGCTTCAAATTCGCAATTTTGATTCACGACGCCGCGAATTCGAGCCAGCAACACCCAAGGCTCGGGCGCGCCCCCGGCATGCTTGACGGCATGTCCCTTCGGGCGCACGGTCGGCCTTGAGTGTGGTGGGGTGTGGTGGGGGGGGGGGGGGGGCGTCCATGCCCGTGCGCCCTTTCTGTGTGCCCGATGACATGTCCTTTCGGTCATGCGACCGGTTTGTGGTGTGGTGTTTGGGATGTAGTGGCGGGGGGGGGGAGGAGGGGTAGTCCACTCTTGGGTGCTCTCCCCTTGCGCCGCCTGACGGCATGTCCTTTCAGGGATGCAGTCAGCCTTGGATGTGGTTCTCAGGGTGTGGCGGGGGTTTGTCCATAAGTGGGCGCTCTCCCCAATCCTTGCTCGGCTTGCGTTCTCCCGTTTGGGCTGTGGCGGGGGGCGTCCATGCTCGGACGTCCTCCCTGCATGCTGCAGACTTCTGCGGTCAAGTTTTTGTCGTCTAAGCTACAAACTGCAGCTTCTTTGCAAACATTACTTTAGGAGCAGCAGTAGGAGAGGAACCCATTTCACCAACATCACACAGCCGTAGAGTTGTACAATTTGTGCGACAGCCTGACCATAAGAGTAAACTGGAGGTGTCACGGTTTCCACTGCAATCTTCATCTTCTGTTGAACCAAACATGTCAAGAATGGTATGAAGAGAAAGAATACTACAATCTTAGGCCAGGAAGAAGACACCGCTGAACAAAGTTCATGGTATCAAGGTATCATGGTAGTGTCACTTCGGAAAGACATTCGATCAAGCGCCAGACACTCACACACCCCAACTACAATAAAACGGAAACGCCAATTCTTGACCACAATGGTCAAAGGTCCCATATCAAAATGGCTCATTTTATGGGGTAACCGTGAACAAGTCTCAAGTATGTCCCAACGTCGTTGACGGCACGTGGACTCTCCACACGGGACAATGTATGTTATACTTGATCTGCCACACAAAAGTGATCCGTCTGACCGAGCAATTATGAGGCACATGCAAGTCTGAGCAAAAAAAAATGGTCGTACTCTACAACAGTAATTGAAATGTTCTCAGTGTACTCAGTGGAACTGTTGAGCCTGTTAAAAAAAACACAGTAGGTACATCAAAGTACCAGGTTGGCAGTGGATCAAT